>PVJA010011238.1:26558-55389 GCA_004027025.1 Myocastor coypus
TTTTTTTTTTTTTTTTTTTGTCTTTTTGAGACAGGGTCTCACTATGCAGCTCAGGCTGGCCTTGAGCTCAGTTTTGTAGCTCAGGCTGGTCTCGAACTCACATCGATCCTCCTGCCTTACCTCCCGAGTGCTGGGATTACAGGCGTGCGCCACCACGCCTGGCTGACGATGCTTTGTCCTACTAACAGGCTTGTCAGTTGTGCCAACAGCTCATGTGATCTCACATCATTCCATTATAGTGTCAGTAGTAGGGGCATAGATGTATGCTGATACAGCATAAGCTATCTGAGTTCATGTTCACAATAACAAACAATGAAACTACTGGGTGAGGGTTAGCTTTTGTGTAAAGTCACCATTAACAGGATTGGGGAAGGACCACATTCCATCACTAATTCTGGAATGAAGATGGCTTAGAAATAACTGAGCAGAGACACCTTCCGGAAATAACACAGTGGCACTTATTTAGGGAGGTGGGCACACTCCTGTGTTATTTTGTCATACTTGAGAGCCAGCTGAGTCTGAATAGCGAAGGTGCTGACATTTCATCTTCCTCATTGGTGAACTGTCTGAATAGGAGCCAAGCTGCATGGGGTCCTCTGCCCTGGGGAGTGCTGGGGGGGGCAACCTGCCACTGGATGTAGAGGACATGCCTTAGAGGCCACCTGCAGCCTCTGCTCCCCTCCCGCCCACCCTGCACCGCACACCATGCCCCCACTGGAAGCCACATGGCTCACAGCAGAGCTGAGATGGTTGTGTGGCTCCTGGGAGAGGCCTCTGCTGTTGTCAGGGCTGAAAAGGATGTGGGGACACCATGGGGTTTTATTACCTGATGAGACTCAAGAATGAAAACTTAAGAAAAACAGTGACCCTATGCAACTCATTTCCACAGTCTGCTCCTCTGATAGGGACAGGACATAAAGGCCAATAGCAGATGTGGAAGCAAGTGCTACGGGGAAAAGGCACAGCACTGGCCTGCTTTGGAGTGTGAGGCTTTGGCAAAGAGCCTTTTATCTTTTTAAAAAATTATTTACTGTCTCCTGCATTTAAAAACCAGATGTTGAACAAGAGTTTTGGATCTTAATGGCAGGAAATATGCAAAGGACATGTTGCTAATATGTAGTCTAACAATAAAAGAGACGACAATGGAATGCTGCAAGAAGCCAAGCTGACTCTCAGACGTGTCTATAGCAATACAATACAGAAACCCAGGAGAACTTTCAGGCTCAGTGGATGGCACCATACTGAAACAAGATGGATATTAATAAGAAAATGTCCAATTGGAGGAAGCAAACTTGTTTCCCACACAACTAAAAGGCATGCTTCGAAGATGAGGTCATCCCCAGGACAAACTCGGTGTTCTCCACACTGCACTTAGACCAGAGCTAGGACTACTCCAGAAGCCACCTTCACTCTCTGCACATTTTCTACAGCCTTGCAGCCTGAGACACATTTCTATTATTAAGCTATCTGGTAGTGTCAACAGGCATATGTTAAATCTTTTGGCTCAAGCTAATTAAAACCTTGTATTTCTCTATTGCACCACCATTAAAAGCAGCATTAGTGCAAAAATAAAAAAATTAAAAAAAATTGCAAATGGAGTTAATAATTATTACTCTGTAGAGAGGAAATGACATCTTCTGTTATATTTATTCCTACTCATGTATTTACAAAATTACAAATGATGTTTAAAAAATATATTGCCCTTAACTGTTGCTGGTGTCTAGAAAAGCTGATTTTTTTTTTTTTTTTGCTTTGATTTAGTATTCAGTAGCTTGCTAAACTTTTAATCATTTACCTATAGATTATTTTCAATTTCTTCCACACATCCATAATATTTACAAATAACAGTTGTGTGCCTCCATTCTCTTGTAATTCTTTCTCATACAGTATTGAGAAACAATGGCAATAATAAGCAATCCCATCTTGTTCTCAGTGTCAGAAGGGAAGTTTTTAGTGTTCCTATTGTTAAACATGTTTTCTCTAGGATTGTAGTGGGATGAACAGTTAGAGAAATTCTTCCTTTTTTGTTTGCCCAGGGGTTAACCAACCCCTAATTATTACCTCAGCACTATTATCCGCCCTCCTAGGAGGCTGAGGAGGCCTAAGCCAAACACAACTATGAAAAATCCTAGAGCCCGGCGGGATGGCTCAGTGGTCTAAAGCCCCTGCTTGGGGAAGCTTGGGCGGCCTCAGGGACTGCGGTTCGATCCCCAGCACCACATGCTGCGCCAGCCCTGACCTTGGGGTGGGCTGAGCCGGCCATAAAAATGAGTCAATAAACAAACAAAGGTTCTGAAACAAGAATAAAAATAATTAAAAAAAAAAAAAAAAAAAATCCTAGCATACTCATCAATTGCCCACACAGATTGAATACTAGCAGTAATAACCTACAACCCCTCAATCACCTTATTTAACCTGATCATTTACATTATTTTAACCATTTTACTATTTACCACTCTACATAAACAACAACCTCGCTACACTGTCATTATTGCATGTATGAAGCACCGCACCTCCTATTATCATCATTATCTTTTTTTTTTTTCACTTAGATGTACTATAATGTTGAGTTCAATGCAAATGCTATGTACATAATTGCTCTTGATATTTTGGGAAACTGACAAGAACAAAGTCAAATGCAATTTTTGTCAACCTTTTTTTTATCTCTATTTGTTTAAATACATAGAAGGCAGATACAAAAGCTACTAGATATTCTTTTGAAATAGTGAGCTGCCACTTGTTAGTCCTTTAAGAATAATTTCTGCACCCTGTCATGGCTTGGATCTCAATGCCCCAAAAGTCTAGTGCAGTCACAGGTGGGAATTTTCCAAGGAGGCTGAACTGAGGCCATCATTATCTTAATAAACCTGTTATCTTTAGGAGGCCTTCCCCCCTAACTGGATTTGCCCCTAAATGAATTATTATTCAAGAATTAGTAAAAAGCAAAAACACTGTAATTCCAATGTTAATAACAATAATAGCCTTACTAAACCTATATTTCTACATACAACTACCATATTCAACAACATTAACACTATTTCCAACCACAAACAATACAAAAACCAAATGATCTTTTAATAACGATAAAACACCAATGATTTCACCTCCTCTAATTGCACTATCTACTATAGCACTCGCACTAACTCCCCTTCTATTTGTCTTAAATTAAGGAAATTAGGTTAAGTAGACCAAGAGCCTTCAAAGCCCTAAGTAAATAATTCACTAGGGAATTATTTAAAGAAATAATTTAATTTCTTTAAAATTATGAATGGATATACAATTATAAGTATTCCTTTTATAGCTATTGATGATCTTTTTTTATTCATTATATCAATGTATTAAGTCATGCTGATTTTCTAATGTTCAGTCAACTTTGTATACCTGGTATAAACCCAACTTGGTGTTTTTGGTTTTTTTTTTAATAATTTTTATTTTATTTATTTATTTTTTTCTTGTTTCACAACCTTTGTTTGTTTATTTACTCATTTTTATGGCCGGCTCAGCCCGCCCTGAGGGCAGGGCTGGAGCAGCATGTGGTGCCAGGGTTCGAACCGCGGTCCCTGAAGCCGCCCAAGCTTTCCCAAGCAGGCGCTTTGGACCACTGAGCCATCCCGCCGGGCCCCAACCAACTTGGTGTTGTATTAGATTTTTTTAAAAAAATTTTTTGTGGCCAGCTCAGCCTGCCCTGGGTGCGGGGCTGGTACTGCATGTGGTGCCAGAGATCAAACTGTGGTCTCTAAGCTTGCCTAAGCAGGTGCTTTAATCCGCTGAGCTACCTGGCAGCCCTTGTGTTAGATTTAGTTACTTTTCTGTTTCTATAATTAGGAATCATATTGGCTCATAATTTTCCTTTCACACAATAAACTCTTGAGGTGTTTCAAGGTGGTTCTCACTCGTGAAAGGAGTTGGGATTGTTTATTCTGTTCTATTCTCTGTCATGTCTCTGAAGTATTACAATTCATTTTTTGGTTTGTTAGAATTGACCGATGTGGGGCCTGGCAGGATGGCTCAGTGGTTTAAAGCACCTGCTTAGGAAAGCTTGGGAGGCTTTAAGGACTGCGGTTCGATCCCCGGCACCACATGCTGCGCCAGCCCTGCCCTCAGGGGAGGCTGAGCTGGCCATAAAAATAAATAAATAAACAAACAAAAGTTCTGAAACAAGAAAAAAAAATTAAAAAAAAAAAAAAAAAAGAATTGACCGATGTAACCATCTAGGCCTAGAATTTTCTGTGGAAATATATTTGAACAATTATTCAGCTTTTCTCATGATCAAAAGAGCATTTTAGTTTTTCTATTTTCTTGTGTTTTTTTTCTTGTTTCAGAACTTTTGTTTGTTTGTTTATTTTTATGGCCGGCTCAGCCTGCCCTGAGGGCAGGGCTGGCACAGCATGTGGTGCCGGGAATCGAACTGTGGTCCCTGAAGCCACCTATGCTTTCCTAAGCAGGTGCTTTAGACCACTGAACCATCCTGCCAGGCCCCTCTTGTGTTATTTTTGATTAACATATTTTTCTAGGACTTAGTCTATTTCTCCTAAGTTTTCAAATACATCATAACAAAACTCACAATATCTAACTTTTGAAGTTTTTGACAATGTAACACCTAAACCTTAGCATAACCCTAGTCCTAAAAAACACACATCTTCATGCAATTCACACTCCCTTAGGGCAGCAGTGCAGGTATCTTCCTTGCTCCCTCCCTGTCTCCAGCCCTTCTGCTACCGTGGACTGGTTTCCCTAGCCCTTGCCCTTGCAAATGTGCAATTGTACAGTCTGCTCTTTAGTGTCTGGCTTCTATTCAGATTGATGTTTTTAGGACTCATCTATACTGTCATGAGCATCCAGAGCTTAACTTTAACCAGAGAAACTATCTGAGCCTGTCATTAATTATTTGATTTTATAAATTAAGAATTCAGTTTCAGGGGCTTGGGAGATAGCACAAGTGCCTGCCTGGCAAGTGCAAGGTTGTGAGTTTGAACCCCGGTCCCCTCCCCCACAAAAAATTCAGTTTCATTACAAGATAAAGACCATGTCAGGGGCCAGGGAGATAGCTCAGTAGAATAAGTGCTTGCCTGGCAAGTGCAGGGCCCTGAGTTCAATCCCCTGCACAAAAAAAAAAAAAAAAAGACTATGTCAGTTTACTAGGGTTATGCTAAGGTTTAGGTGTTACATTGTCAAGAGCCTGTCTTGGTCTTGGAATATTTATATTTGTTGTTATATTTATATTTGTAATCCCAAGCAAAAGTTACTGGAATCCCAGTGGATTAATTCCAGGGCCAGGGAGATAGCTCAGCGGCTTAAGTACCTGCCTGGCAAGCACAAGGTCCTGAGTTCAATCCCTGATACCAAAAAAAAAAAAACCTCTAGGGAGCTGAGGGATAGCTCAGTAGAATAGATAGAATAGACACTTGCCCGGCAAGTGCAAGGTCATGAGTTCAAACCCCAGCCCTGGGAAAAAAAAAAAAAAAAAAAAATTCTATTGAGTTAATTCTAGTCTACCACTACCAGTGCAACACATGGCGAGAATAAAGACTCTAAGGCATATTTGTGCTAGGTTAGGTAGGAGGCCTGAAATTACCTCTGCAATGTGCAAGAAGAAGGATATGAAGAAGTAATAATGTGCATGACACAGTTTGAGGTAATATCTAATTTTTGAGGTCAGTGTTTCAGCTCTGATGTGTAATTTTTTATGGTACGTCAAAGCCGCTTATGTCAAGACTTGATCCCAGTGGATAGTTGAAGCATGGCTCTCTCTCTGCTGGGCTTCTTGGGAGCTACAGGGCAGCGCAACACCCTTTCCTCAAAGACCATGTATCAGCACCTCACTAGACCCGCTTATATTGCCTAAAGCCAACTGAGGGGATAAGAGCAAAACTTAGCCAGCTGTGCACATAACAGTACATGGAAGTAGGGCTAGCTTTAGCTAAAATGAAGATAAATGCTCTTCTTTCAAGGAGAGTCATCCTTGAAATGTCCTCCACATTAAATGTCCCTCCAAAACTTGTGTATGAACAGTTAGCCCCTAGCTAGGTAGGCAGCAGGACGCATAGTATATGGGACCTAATGGGTGGAAGCTAGGTATTCCGCTGAGAGGGATATTGGGCCGGGAGACCATTCTCATTTCTCTTTATTTCTTGGCTGCCATGAGGTAAACAAGTTTTCACCACTGTGCTCCCCATGAGGTACTGTGGCCCACATGACAAAGTGATGAGCCATATGGCCACCAACTGATACTGTCCTTGGCTTGCAGACAGCTGCCTTTATGTGCATCCTTTCATAGTGGCCCCTGCCTGAGTGTTGACTGTGGCTTCATCTTCTCCTTAAAAGGCCACTACTCATACTGGGTGGGGACTATGCTCATCAGTTTTCCATCTCTATAATAGAATAGCCAAGGGAATCATCTCCAGAAGAGGAATGGGTTGTCTTGGCTCATAGTTTTGAAGGTTTCCATCCATAGTTGCTTGGTCCAGTTGCTCTTGGCCTTGTGATGAGGCAGCAATCATGGTGAAAGAAGCTACTCAACTCATGCCAGGTGGGGAGAGAAAGAGAGGAGGGGACCATAGTCCCACAGTGCCGCTGGAGGGCAGCCAGTGGGCCTCACCTCCTTCCATAGCACCACTGCCAGGGACCAGGACTGTCACAGAAGACCTTTTCAAGGACACTTTCCAAACCATAGTGACCTCATCCAGCCTTAATTCTGCTTTATACTTTATAGCCCCTGTCCCCAAATACTGTCACAGTCTGAGACATTGGGTTTGAGCTTCAACACAGACCTTAAGGGACAGATCACCTAACATAGATTTATTCAGATCTTTGTTTGTAAGATTGGTAAGATGTATCTTTTAAGGACCCTTTTACCTATGCTGTCGAGCTTACTGGTGTAGTTTGCCTGTAAAATTTAATTGTCATCCTTTTAATGTCTGAAGGATCTGTGGTGATGCTCACTCTTTTGCTCCTGAGATGAGTAATTTACATTTTTCTCTCTCTGTGAAAACAGGTTTTGTTAGCAATTGGTCGTGACTCCTGTACAAGGAAAATAGGCTTGGAGAAGATTGGGGTCAGCATCAATGAGAGGTCGGTGTGTGTAGGGCTGCACTTCATTACTAAGATACAGCACTTTGATGCTCTTAGTTCACCTTAGAGTAAATTCAATGCCAGCTCTGCAGTCAATCAATCAATCGTTAACTCTTTTTTTTTTTTTTTTTTTTTTTTTTTTTGTCTTTTTGAGACAGGGTCTTGCTATGCAGTTCAGGCTGGCCTTGAGCTTACTTTTGTAGCCCAGGCTGGTCTCGAACTCTCACCAATCCGCCTGCCTCAGCCTCCCAAGTGCTGGGATTACAGGCGTGCGCCACCACGCCCAGCTCTTCAATTGTTAACTCTTACTATGTGCCTTAAAGAGCTCATATGATCAACAGATTTTCTAAAAATCGTGGAAGTGTATAGATTTAAATATCCATGTGTGAATATTTATGTCTCTGGTCAGGCAAGGACAAAATGCCATAATCCTGGGTGTCCAAGAAGTGTACATGGCTTCACCAGAGAGAGGTTTTCTCTTGGAGCTGCAGAAAGCCTTGCTGTTTTAAGCCATTGATTTTATGGATTATTGATAACCCATGGCGCAAGAATTCTTTAGACAAAGATCTTTTGTTTCTTGGAATGATGTTCACCAGCAGTACAGTTGGTTATGTTATATCTTTGTCCTTTTCTACCCTACTAGGAATGGCAAAATACCAGTCAATGATGTGGAACAGACCAGTGTCCCCCACGTCTATGCTATTGGGGATGTTTTGGAGGGGAAGCCAGAGCTCACTCCTGTTGCCATACAGGCAGGCAAGCTGCTGGCTCGCCGACTCTTTGGGGCCTCTTTAGAGAAGGTAAGTCTCTTAATATAGGTACTATGCCATTGCACCCATTCATGCATATGTGTGTGCAAGAGTATGTGTGTGTGTGTGTGTGTGTGTGTGTGTGTGTGTGTGTGTGTGTGATTGAGGATTTAGGCCCAGGCCTCATCTGTGCTAAGTAGATACTGTATCAGTGAGCTATACTTAGCTGTGAGATGGTAATATCTTGATCAAAATTATAATACAAAAAATCAGTACAGGCCAGAGGAACAGTTCAGTGGCATAAGTGCCTGCCTGGCAAGTACAAGGTCCCAAGTTCAATCCCTGATACCTCCCCCCCCCCAAAAAAAAAATCAGTACAAATTATACTATGTTCTTGTTTTCCAAATAAAGTGTTCCTCAGGTATATTTGCAGTTTACTTACCATTTATTCATTATTTTAAACAGATATTTCTTGGTTTCTACTGTGGCCAAAATGTTGTATTGGGTGATAGAAAATCCTGTGGCTTTAGCCCCAGGGCCTCCGGGTGGCGGGGGCCCAAGGTCAGACAGGCACAGAGGATAAGAAGACAGAGTGTGATTTTGTGCTGGAGAGTACTATCAACCAGTTGCTTTAGAGCCAGAGCCATTAGTTCCTAACCAGAAGGTGGGAAAAGTGGATGGCTGCATATAACTGAGTGGAAGGTGCGCTCAGCATGGTCAGCATGCAGGCCTAGCCCCCATACCTGCTCGGTATGTGCACTTGGCAGCCAGTGGCCTTTCACCACTTGGGGGTCATCATCTACCAAGCTGGCGGTATGACTCTGACACTTCTCATATTCTTGGACCCAGTGCTCATAATGGGTCTTTAGGCTGAGTACCTTAGAGGTGAGAAAGCAGAAGACTTTCCTGGTAGGTGGGTGCCTGTGTCACAGCATGGAGGCTCAGGGTGCTGGGTTGTGCTGAGGTCTTAGAAGTGACCCCCCAAGGCACTGCTACTCCAGGGGTGGTGAAGACATCAGGAGTAGGCAGATGGGGGCACCTAGGAGGGCCCTCCAGCCTTTGTGGGAGCATGAGGAGTGCTGATTGTGCCCACCCCCTAGGAGGAGCCATCTACCCACTGTGCATCAGGCATTTTGAGATAGAAGAGATTGTCTAAGATGCTGAGAAAAGAAGGATGAAAGTCGAGCAATTTTTTGCTAATTTTTCTTCATTAATATGGGATGGGAGGAAGAGGCCATGGGACATGGGCTCAGCAGTCAGTCAGTCAGTCAGTCAGTCAGTGGGTGAGGAGCACAAGCCCAAGACTAGTCAAACGCTGGTGCATTTGTCAACCTTGCCTCACTGTGACAAAATATTCAAGACCATCAACTTAAAAGAAGAAAAGGTTTGTTTTGATTTCTGGTTTCAGTCCTTGGCTCCATGGGTCTACAGAGAGGGGTAGCATGGTGTGGCGGGCACATAAGGAGAGTTAAAGTTGCTCCCCTCATGAGATTGAAGGATGGCAAGAGACAAAAGGGCCTGAGTCCAGCACCCCTGTAAAGGCCATGTCCCCAGTGACCTAGCTTTCCACAGGCCCTGCTTTTAAAGGTTCCACCCCCACAGTGCCACTGACTTTCACATGTGGTTGTTTGGTTGCTTTTTTTTATTTGAATCCCTACAGCTATGTTGGACAGAAGGAAAATAGGTTCCCAGCCTGCCATGGTCTGCACATAGACCAGGGTAGGGGGGATGAGGGTGCACGAGTTAACAGAGCCAACTGATGGGGAAGCTGCTCCATGTGGTCCACAAATTACTCCCTTGATTTAGGGCTACCTGGAGGTGTTATTTGTTTCTCTTTAGGGTAATAAAGACTAGAGGCAGCTTGAGGGAATTCATCCTAAGGGTCACAGGATTCAAAGGTAGACCACACAGGTCACCATGCTCAGTGGGTCTGTAGATTTGGACATATCCAATTCCTTGTCAGCAGCAGCGGGCTGGGGACACAGCTCTAGCAGCACTGTTGTCCTTTGAAGGGCTGTGGCAGGCAGACGCTGCACCCCTCATGGTGTCACCACCAGAGTGGTCCAGCCCTGGTCCAGAATTCAGAGGCCACTGCCCCCAGGTTGGCCTCTCTTCCAGGCTGCCTGCAGTCCCACTCACACTCCTCCATGCAGAGCTACATGAACTGTGGAGCCAGTCTTTCATGCAGTGACCGTCCTGCCCTGATGCTATCTGATGCAACGCCACTGTCTTTTTTTTTTTTTTTTGTCTTTTTGAGACAGAGTCTCGCTATGCAGTTCAGGCTGGCCTTGAGCTCACTTTCATAGCCCAGGCTGGTTCTCGAACTCGCACCGATCCTCCTGCCTCAGCCTCCCGAGTGCTGGGATTACAGGACAACGCCACTGTCTTAACCTGCACTCATCCTGACCTTGAGGTATCTGTGCACCTTGCACCCATGAGTCATCCCCTTCATGGGCAAGGAACAGAACTCAGCCCCACCAGCAAGCTGCATGCCTGTGTGGCCTTTCTGTTCTCAGGGGCACAGAAGTGTAAGCAGCCAGGTGGGCTCAGCTGGGCTCACCTTCCAGGGCTCATGGCAGAACTCATGGTCAATTAGAGGTACTCCAGAAGGACCAAGTCCAGAACAGCAAGATAGAAAGAAGCATTTGGGGGAGATCCTTTGGGGGCAGTGAAGCAGTTCTACCTCACCCCTACCTTCTGGATTCAGCCTTTGAAGTCTGGACTGGGAAGAGCCAGTTCTAGATGTTGGTAGCTGGCCAGTGTCTGGCCCTAGCCTTGAGTAAGGACACATGTTGATCTTTGTCAGTGTAACTAAAAATGTCGAGATGGGGCCTGGCAGGATGGCTCAGTGGTCTAAAGTGCCTGCTTAAGAAAGCTTAGGTGGCTGCAGGGACCACGGTTTGATCCCCAGCCCCACATGCTGCACCACCCATAAAAATAAATAAATAAACAAACAAAAGCTCTGAAACAAGAAAAAATAAATAAATGAATGAATGAATGAATAAATAAATAAATAAATAAAATTAAAATGTCCAGAGATTAGTGATGCTAAGCAGATGTAATCCCAGGGCATGAGAGCCTGAGGTAGAGGGGTGGCTACAAGTTCAAGGTCAGTGTGAGCTGCAAAATGAGACCCTGACTTGGGGTGGATGAGATAGCTCAGTGGTCTAAAGTGCCTGCTTAGGCAACCACAGGGACTGTAGTTCAATCACCTGTACCATATGCTGCGCCAGCCCCAACCCCAGGGCAGGCTGAGCTGGCCATAACATAAATAAATAAAGTTTTTTTAAAAAATTGGTAGGGGCTGGGGAAATGGCTCAGTAGAATAAGCGCTTGCCTAGCAAACACAAGGACCTAAGTTCAATCCCCAGTCCTGAAAAAAAAAATTTGGTGATATTGTAAGAGTGAGTTACATTGAACTGTATGTATTTGCCTTTTCATATATATATATATTTTTTTTTTTCTTTTTTGTGATACTGGGATGGAACTCAGGACCCTGTGCTTTTTTTTTTTTTTATTTTGCGCAGAACCAGGGATTGAACTCAGCCCCTTGCGCTTACCAGGCAAGTGCTTATTCTACTGAACTATCTCCCCAGCCCCTTAGGCCCATCTTTTATAAATATTTATATTATGTATTTTTGCTGAAAAAGCTGTCACAAAATAAAGAAAATTATATTTTCTTACCTTTCAGTGTGATTATATTAATGTTCCAACCACAGTGTTTACCCCTCTGGAATATGGTTGTTGCGGATTATCTGAAGAGAAAGCTATTGAAGTCTATAAAAAAGAGAATTTGGAAGTAAGATTGTATTTTATTATTGCCTTTTTAAGACTCATCCTTCTAATCAACTATTTCTCTTTTTAGTATCTTATGTCATCATTTTACAAATTACTAAACTTTTATTTAATAAATCCTATTCTTATCATAGGAGAATTAGAAATTAAACTGTTCCTGTTGGGCCAACAAGATAGCTCAGTGGTCTAAAGCACCTGCTTAGGCAAGCTTAGGCAACCACCGGGACTGAGGTTCAATCCCCAGCACCACATGCTGCACCAACCCTACCCCCCAGGGCAGGCTGACCCAGCCATAATATAAAAAAATTAAAAATAAATAAAACTATTTCTGTAGCAAACTAATACTGAGATTGCAGTTGGGGGGCAGTCCAAGTCATTCAGGACTCCAAGTTCCAAGGGTCTGGTGTCTACCTGAACAAGCTTGAGCTGGGGGAAGCAGAACATTAGGTTAAAGTGTTTGAGGAATGTTGGGGCAGAAATGCATCCCAGCTAGGAAGGAACAGAACTCAAGACTGAAAAGTGGGCTCATGTTTTCTGGCACTCATGCATCTGTCTGTGCACACAGTCTGTTCATTCTTTTGTCCTTGTGTTCTTTTTGAGCTGCTGTTCAGGGCACATTGCAGCCAAAAGGCGGCCTCTCTTCTGCTCCCATGTTTGTCCAGGAGCTGTTCAGCCCTAGCTCAACCATGTGGTTAGGTGTCTTTCCACTGTGCAGGTGTGGCCAAGGTGACAGCCCCAAAGTGGCTTCTGCCATAGGCTACTTAGGTAGCCAAAAAGATGTCTTCTGCCTCAACCCTGCCCAACACAATAACCTAAAAAATAGGTTTTTATATAATTTTTCTTTTCTGCTTACCTTCCTAACATAAAAGGAGAAATAAAGAATTTGATAGTTACTAATGCTTGATATTTTTGCTTTCTTAGCTTATTAAATCATACATTGTGAAATCAGGGAAAAGATGAGATGAGTTACTGTACTTAGACTAGGTAACAAAGCAGAGGCCATTCCAACCTGTGCCTCTTAACCAAAGTTCACGGATCCTGTCCCTACCTTCACTCCATCAGGCTTCCCAGCTGTTGATGTGACTTGCATGGTGCAGTTGTGTTCAAGTCATGCTGCTTGGAGCTGAGTAGAACCCTTGCAGTCTGCAGGGAGTGCCTGAGTGGGAGGCTTGTGCATTTTAGTGAATTTCTATGTTTCTGAAGGTGCCAGGCACTACCATATCGCAGCACTCGTGTTCATAGTTAAGTTTGGTGTTGTGAGGGTGGCAATAAGGACCGTGTTCCCCACACATGGGAGCCTTGCTTTTCAACTGCTGATCTCTACCTCTGATTTCTGAATGGCCAGCACAGAGGTTGCCATGCTTTGAGCCTGTGGAAGCTAAAGTGACATTACTGCGGCCACTGCACTGCCCTGCAGGGGTCAGACACCAGGGGAAATCTGTGTCAGGATACTGGCTGACCACAGAGAAAACAGCAGGAGCCTCAGCAACCATGCACAGCAGTGAATGCACACATGCCAAAGAGTGAAAAACTCAGGCAACACTGGTCCTCCACAAGCAAAGCCGAGCCATCCCTTAGAAGGGCACACATGATTTCCCGAGGTACCATATCCTGTCACCCAGCTGTTGAGTTCTCAAACAAAAACAGCAAAATTATCATATTAGTTTGCTCAGGCTGCTCAAACCACAAACTGAGTCACTTAAACAAGAGATTTATCATCTCACCTTTGAGGCCCAAGAGTCTGAGATTGAGGGTAAACAAGGTCATTCCTTGTTAAGTTCAGCAAAGACCTGGGTTTCCCCACTCTTCTGCTGGCTGCTGGTGTCCTTGTCATTTTGTTTGTCCCCATAGAGTCTCCTTGTGTGTGTGTCTTTTATAAGGACGCTGGTTACATTGAATTAGGGCATCCCCTTTACTCTAATAAGACTTCACTTTAACTGATAACATCTACAGTAACCCTAGTTCCCCTGGCAAAAAAAGTCCCCTGAGTTATTACAGGCTGGGAATTCAGCAAATGACTTGGAATAACTTAGACATAATTAATCTGTGGTCTAAGCACCTGTCTGGCAAGCACAAGGACCCAGATTTGACCCCCCAGTATTGCATGCCGTGCAAGCCCTAGAAACTCAGGAGTGCTGTGCCAACCACCAAAACCAAGCGTGGTGGCGCATGCTTGTAATTCTAGCACTAGGGAGGCTGAGACAGGAGCATCAGTACAACTCTGAGTTGCATAGTGAGATCCTGTACCAAATTAATTAATTAATTAATTAATTTTTAAAATTAAAAAATATTATAAAACAAAGACCCATGAACTCTGTATGAAGGATTCAGATGATCTCCTCCTAGAGCATTAGAATTTTTAGTCAAAGACATACCAACTATCTTAAATATGCTCAGTGAGCTATAGGTGAAGAACCAAAGGAATCAAGAAAACAACAAATGGCCAAACCACGTGTATCATAGAAATGACAAAAACCACCCAAACTTGGCAAAAAACTGTAACTGGATTGAAAAACTCCCAAGAAGGAGGCCCTGCTTTTATTGTTGCTGAGATAAAATAACCAACACCCAAATTTAAAGGGGGAAAGGCTTAATGTAGCACAGCTGGTAGAGGTTTCAGTTTGTAGTTGGCTGGCTCCATGGCAGGGTGGTGTGGCAGAGGGCCATCGCAGAGGAGAAACAGCTCATAGGGGGCAGAAGGCAGCAGTAGGAAGAAGCAGCGAGACACAAGTAGTGATCTTTCTGTCCCTTGTATCTGATGTGGGCTGCCCACACTTAGGGTGGGACACTGACACCCAGTGTGGGCAGCCTTAATCCTAGCATTGCACCCTGAATCAATCCCGGCATCACATCCTTGATCCCAGCAGTGCACATCACATCCTAGCTCCAGACACCTCTGAAAAGCTCCACCAATGACCACATAAGGTTTTAAGGGACATCTAAAGGCAAACCATAACAAAGAGTGTGGAAGAGGCTGGAAAAGAGTCAGTGAACTTGATAAGACAATGGAAATGATCCTGTTTGAGGAACAGAGTAAAAAAGAGTAATGAAAAATGGAAAGCGCCTGTTAGACCCATGGGATACTATAAACCACAAGGATGCACATGGCTGGCTCCCTGAAGCCAAAGAAAGGAGAGGGAGGCAGGAAAAGATCTGAATGAATAATAGCAGGAACTCCCACAGTTAATAAAAGACAAGGACCCGCACAGCCAGAAAGCCCAGTGAGCACCAGGCTGAATGAACTCAGAGATCCACAAACATGCGTGTTATAGGCTGGCTTCTGGACTCCAGACAGTTTTGAGAGCAGTAACTGAACAGCTGGTTTTTCATTGCAAACCATAAATCACACTGGCCATATGGCAACAGGATAAAGTCTGGAGAGAAAAACTGTCTCCTAAAAATGCTGTACTCAGCCAAACTATTCTTTAAAAATGAAGGGGGAATGAAGACATATCCAGAAAGTCAAAGGTGGAAGGAGTTCAGTACCTGCAGAAATGCCCTAAAAAAACATGCACTCGAGGTCCAGATGAAACACAGCAGACAGCAACTGGAAGGTGCGGGAGACAGGAGTCCTTGAGACTGGCATCACATGTAAATGCAAAAGCCAGGGGCTTTGTCCTTTTGGTTTCCTTGGTAACCCTTCTCCTTGCCTACATAATTTAAAAAAAGCAAGGGAATTAAAATGATAATTATAAATATATATTAATTAGCATATGTTATGTGTAGATATAATCAGTGACAATAAGAACATAAAGGCCTGAGGAGCAGATATAGAAACTAAGTTGATGTCACTCATTGGATTACCACAAATTTAGAATGTTGATTAAAATCTTCAAGTGAACCATTGGTGAAAATAACTTGAAAAATATACAGAAAAGGAAAGAGAGGAGTAAAGTATGGTATGCTCCAAAAAGTAGAAATAAATGCTAACAGAATGTTTAAACAATATATAGGTGGATGGGCCCGGCGGGATGGCACAGTGGTCTAAAGCGCCTGCTTGGGGAAGCTTGGGTGGCTTCAGGGACCACGGTTCAGGCCCCGGCACCACATGCTGCGCCAGCCCTGCCCTCAGGGTGGGCTGAGCCGGCCATAAAAAAAAAAATGAGTGAATAAACAAAGGTTCTGAAACAAGAAAAAAAATAATAAAGAAAACTTTAAAAAAAAAAAAAAAAACAATATATAGGTGGATCCTGATTTTTTTTTTAAAGTCAAATGTACCGAACTCTACCTTTTGATAGGAATATTTAATCCATTTACATTTGATTATTGATAAAGATTTATCTCGGCAAGGACCCTATACAAGAACGACTATATTCAAAGGTGTTTGGGATGGATTTCAACAAGTGACTTTGGTAGAATGGGATTCAGTTGAGTCCAAAACAGATCTAGTAAATGAATTTGCAAAATTTCAGGATTTAAAGTTGACACAGTGGTAGTGCACGCCTGTAATCCCAGCACTTGGGAGGCTGAGGCAGGAGGATTGGTGTGAGTTCGAGACCAGCCTGGGCTACAAAAGTGAGCTCAAGGCCAGCTTCAACTGCATAGCGAGACCCTGTCTCAAAAAGACAAAAAAAATAAAGTTGACACATTGTCTTAGTTATCTTTCTACTCATTGCTGGGACTCAAAATGAAGGAAGCAAAGGTTTATTTAGCTTACAATTTGTGGAGGTTTCAGTTCATACACCCCTGGCTTCAAGGCAGATGATAGCAGTTCATGGGCAGCATCTATCGAGGCTCTCTCTCCTGGAGTTCCAAGATCTGGGCAGGGCAGGGCCACACAAAGTCTTCCTCAACTCCTTTATTTTATTTTTTTTTTTTTCTCAACTCCTTTTTATATACTTTTTGTGCTGATTCACTCTGGAGTAGCCCATCTGGCCCTAGGGTGGAACCAGTCACACCTCAGGGTAGGACCAATCACATCCCAAGGCAGGTCCTGCGCATCCTGCAGAATGGGCCCCCACAGCCCAGAACCTGTAGAGCCGACTAGCCACACTTGCTCAAGTTGACACAGTGTATCAACTACCACACACATAAAAAGCAGTAGTGTTTTTATACCCTTTCAGTGAACTATCCAAAAACAAGTGAATGAACTGTTTCACTTTGAATGGCATCAAAAAGAATAAAGTACTTAGTAATGATTTTACTGAAGGTGGTAAAAATATGTACACTGAAACTACAACAGATTGTTCAAAAAGTTAAGCCTAAATAAATGGAAAATGTATCTTGTCTTCATGGACCAGAAATTTAATTTTGTTACAATACAGAACTAATTTAGAGTTAGGACTTAGAAAATTGTCTGTGACAAAACAAAATACTTTTTAACCCTGTAGAAAATAAAAATGGACATATGGGTAAATCAGCCTTAGTTTACTGTATGACGCAGTTGTAAATATTTTTTTTTCTTGTTGTTGTTCACAGTACAAGGGATCAAACTCAGGACCTTGTGTTTTCTAGGAAGGGGCTTATGCCCTTGAGCTAGATCTCTGGTCCCTGAATAGCTTACTTTTTAAAAAATAGAAACTTTAGCCAGGCGTGATGATGCACGCTAGTAATCCCAGTACTCAGGAAGCTGAGGCAGGAAGACTGATGCAACTTCAGGGCCAGTCTGGGCTACAAAGTGAGCTAAAGGCCAGCCTGAATTGCAGAGCAACACCTTGTCTCAGGGGAAAAAAAAAAAAAAAAAAGTAGCTTTATTGAGGATTTTTTTTTTTTTTTTTTTTTTTTTTTTTTTTTTTTTTTTTTTTTTTTTTTTTTTTTTGTCTTTTTGAGACAGGGTCTCGATATGCAGCTCAGGCTGGCCTTGAGCTCATTTTTGTAGCCCAGGCTGGTCTTGAACTCACACTGATCCTCCTGCCTCAGCCTCCCAAGTGCTGGAATTACAGGCATGCGCCACCACACCCGGCTGAGGATGTAACTTCTATACCATACAATTCACTAAAATGCAGTGGATTTTAGTATTTCTTAATATTTAGTATTCTCTTCTGCAATCAATTTTACATTTTTATCACTAAAAAGAAACTTGTATCCACTAGCTGTTCTTTCCTATCTCCCCAACTATCTATTTTGGACATTTCATGAATATGAAATCATTCAGTTGTGGTCTTTTGTACTTGGCCTCTCTCCCTGAGCATAATATTTAAGATTTTTCCATAGTGTAGCATGTGTTCCTATTTAATTTCTTCTCAAAGGTAATAATAACCGCACACATGCTACATTTCTATATCTATTGCTAAGCTGGATAGTGGATGGACAGTTTGAGTAGTTTCTACCTTTTGGCCATTGTGAACAATACTGCTGTGTACACTCACATGTCAGTCCCTGCACTGTCACCAGCTTTTAGGATATCTACCCGAAAGTGGCATTATTGGCTCATAGGGCCACTACCAAAAGCCAAAGAACTCAGAGACACCAGAGGCTGGTGAGGCAAGAAGGGATTCTCTCTTAGAGCTTCCAGAGGGTCTGCTCATGGTATGATTTTTGAGTTCTGACTTCCAGAACTGGGGAAAATACATTTGTTTCAAGATGAACGATTGTGGTGATTATTTAGGGCAGCCTTGGAAAACTAATATACCATCCTACTGGTGTCCCATTTTGGTTGTGATATTTATTTCCCTATGACTAATGAACAGTGTTAAGCATCTTTCCTTACACCTACTGGCAAATTGCATATCCTCCTTGAAGAAATGTTGTTAGGTCCTCTGTCCTTCTTAAAAGTGAGTTATTAGGTCAGGGAGATAGCTCAGTGGTATCAGTGCCTGCCTGACAAGTACAGTACTCAGGTTCTGAGCTTGATCCCCAGTACTGAAAAAATAAATTAATTAATTAAATAGAATAAAATTTTTAAAATCTAAAATTGAGTTATTTTCTTTTTTCTTGTTCAGTTGCATGGTTGCTTTGTGTGCACACTTATGTGGCACTAGAGTGTGAACCTAGGACTCATACATGCTAACGCTGTCTGCCATTGAGCGATATTCCCAGCCTAAGTTACAAGAGTTCTCTGTACATAGTCCACGTACATGTCCCTGATCAGACAGATGTTTTACAAAACTTTTCCCTTTCTAGGCACTGTATTTTAACATTCTTGCATTCTTGATCATATCCTTTAAGAGGCAATGGTCTTTAATTTTTTTTTTTTTTTTGTCTTTTGGAGACAGGGTCTCGCTATGCAGTTGAGGCTGGCCTTGAGCTCACTTTTGTAGCCCAGGCTGGTCTCGAACTCGCAGCGATCCTCCTGCCTCGGCCTCCCGAGGGCTGGGATTACAGGTGTGCGCCACCACGCCTGGCTAATTTTGAAGGATAATTTCTCATTTTGTCACTTGTTCTTTGGACATCACCTTTTTTTTTTTTTTTTTTTGTCTTTTTGAGACAGGGTCTCACTATGCAGTTGAGGCTGGCCTTGAGCTCACTTTTGTAGCCCAGCCTCCCTATTGCTGAGATTACAGGCGTGAGCCACCACGCCCAGCTTGGACATCACCTTTAAGAAACCAATGGGCAATCCGAAGTTAAGAAGCTATGTGCCTGTGTCTTCTAGGAGTTAGAAACAGCCATAGCTCTCATATTTCAGTCTGTGTTGCAGCTTGTCTATATCATATAGAGCCACATAGTATGAGGTTGGGAGCTCCACTTTTTGAGGGTAGCTTTCTACCTGTCTCTGTGCAGCTTGAGTACAGGAAGGCCTTGGAATTGTATAGGATGCTGAAAGGCTGAGGGAAGAGAGACAACTACAGCTTCCTCTTCCAGGGAGGTGAGTTCTGGTTTAAGCAGAACTGGTTTTCCTTTACATGAAGAGAAACACACACACACACACACACACACACACACACACACACACACACACACAAATACAAGAATTAAATACAGAGGCCTCTGGGTAGATTGAAGTAAGTATCAGGCAGAGATCTTTGTCTTGCATAATAGCAGTAATCAGAAGGTAAATACAGTAAATGGAGAGACAGCACAATAAAATGATTTATGACATAGCCAGTCATTACAGTTGTGCACTGGAGGCATACAGGGGACAACACACAATCCAGAACTGATCCAAATACTCTAAGGGTTAGGATGTGGTGCAAGAGCACTGTTGGTGGGAAAAGACAGCTTAACCACTCCAAGGTGGTGAAGTAAGCAGAGCGGGAGCTGGTCTGGACAGAAACATGTGAATCCACACCTCATACCTACATTAAAGCCATAGGCCAAAGGCTTCTGCTAGAATCCTCAAAGTTAGTACACACATTTATCAAAACCTAGAGGAGTAAGTGGTCATGGGGGCAGGGGGGACAGAGGAAGCTATAGCATGCCTCCCTTAATCTGCAGCAGGGACTGTCAAAGTAGAGGCTTGCTGGAAAACTATGCTGAAGACTCCTTAACCCAAGAAGGCCATCTTTAGGAAATTGATCTTGTGGGAAAGAAACATTTATCTTCTCTTCCTAAAATCAGAAACTAAAAAGTTAGCATTAAAATGGATGGAAGAGTTTCTCTATTAAAAACAATAATCTTTGTTACATGGAAGTGTACACAGTGCTACTTTTCAGTAATGCTGATGTTCACTACACATACCCCAGCCGTGGACATTTCCTAAAACTGATCATGTCTGGCTGGGGTTGTAAACAATTTCAGTCCACCTGCTGTGGATTACAGCTCAGAAAACACTTCTCTGTCGCTGAGCATTGTTCACCACCTTCTGTGTGGAGTGGTTGCAGGGATGACCCAGGATAGCAGCACTAGCCTAAGCAGTGGAGGGGTGTGCTGGGGTCGATGTCCTCTGGAGCTCCAGCTGGGCCTCAGGACCAATGTGTGCAGTGCCGAGTACAGGTCACATGCTCTGCCTCTGAATGGCAAGCACGGTTGCCACAGCTGCTCTTCCTCAACTTGGAATGGCTGTGTGTGCAACAGGAAGCAGCTTGGTCCTCATCTCTTCAGCCCACCCCAGGTCCAGTGTGTGGCCTTATGTTGATTAACTCTATAAATGTTCAGAAACTGAACTGAGTCCTTAGGGCTGTTTTCTGTGCGATGTCTGAGTGACAAAGAGTCAGGATACTTATGCAGGTAATGTTCTGGGAGCTCCAGCTCATATGCTCCCACCCCAGACCTCCAGTCAGCTCCTTCATAAATCTCTGCAGCAGTGTGAAGACCTCTGCTTGTAGAGTTAAAGAGTAGTGAGGAGTGGTCTTCATGAGTGTTCACCTCCTTTCTCTCCTCGTTGCCAGGTGTTTCATACCTTGTTTTGGCCACTTGAGTGGACGGTGGCAGGCAGAGACAGCAACACGTGCTATGCGAAGATCATCTGCAACAACCGTGACAATGTATGTAGCATGACTACAGCCGCAGTCCTATGTTGTATCTATATTTCAGGTTCAGAAACAAAGGTAACCCTTGGGGTAGGATTTGAAGTTATGTCACCTTGTCAGGGTTCTCAGGGGACACATGCACAGAGCTTGTTAGATGTGGACTGTCATCAGGCTGACAGATGTGTCTCAGACATTGTCATCACCACACCGTGCGTCAGGCTGCGCGGTGCTTCAGATTGGCACTGTGCCTGAGGGATGGAGACAGTCCATGAGCTCCAAGGTAGCTGGGAGTACAATTGTTGAGGACTTGTTTTGTGAAGATCTTGGGGGTAGACCATGGTGGGAAGACCTTGTTCATCTCTCTCTAAGGGTTTGCAGTCTGGAGCAGGTTGGGCCTCGGTGGCAGAGCACTTGCCTGGCATGCATGTGGCCCTGGGCATTCTCTCTGGACAAATGAGGCATGCAAACATCAGTATGAGTGACACATGTAGCCACCATTGTGAAGAAGAAATGAGCTAGTGTCTCTGTGTTGTCGTACTCTTGAGATGACAGAAAGTGGGTCTAGGGCCACCAGTCCATTGGCATGTTGTCAGTTGTTTATCAGAGAAATAGATATAACACAAGATGTACAGAAGAATAAGAAATTACAGGATTGGCCACAGACTCAGATGAGGGAACATGCGAGTCATGTCAGAGAGTTTGCAATGGAAGACTGAAGTATTTTCCCTGGGAGCCAAAAAAACCTTCACTGAAAGGCAGGAGATAATGTTTAAGGTGAAGGCGAAGACTGGAACTCCCACAAAGAAACAGAAACAGATCCAGCCTCCTTCACATCCCCTTTATGCCATCCAGGGAAGAAGCCACCCTAAGATAGGTCTTCTACACCCAAGTGTGGAATTGCTGAGCCCACTTAGTTAAGCTTCTCTTACTCAGGTTGACACAACTGATCATCCCCCACAGCCTGGGCTGTTGGACTTAGCCTGGGAGCTGCACTTGTCACCAGGGCAGTGATGGGGAAGATGGTCACGGTGGCCCTGGTAGGCTGCCCTGTGGGAGAAGCTGACAGCGCTCTCTCTAGGGTCAGTTTTCTTGGTGAGGACTGCATTTAAGTCCTTTGGGGAGAAGCCATGGAAGGTCATGTGGGAGTGGTAGGAAGCTTTTCTTCCTTTCTTGTTTATTTGCTCTGTTTGTCTCTGTCTCTCTGTGTGTGTCTCTGTCTTTCTGTCTGTCTGTAACTATCTATCTATCTATCTATCTATCTATCTATCTATCTATCTATCTATCTATCTCTCCCTCTCCCCCACTTCCTTCTTCCTTCCCTTACCCTCCTCCTCAGAGCTGGGATTACTGGTGTGCACCACTATGCCTGGCTGGGCAGCCTTTCTCAAAGGAACAGGGAGATGCTGTGATCGACCCTACTGCCCTAACCTGAGCTGGTAGCTGGGAGGCCCTTGCTGGGATGAGATCTATAGCCTCTTCATGGAGGTGCAGGCTCTAGCCACTAGCCCCAGGCAGTGCTCAGGGCCTATCTTGTCCACTCTGTCCCCTGCCACCCTTCTGCTCACCCTCAGCACCCATCATGTCCCTGGGTTGTAATCCCTCACTTGCCACCATTCACAAGAGAAAAGTAGAGTGACCATTTCTTTTTTCCCTCTAGATTTCCTTTCATCCTCCCACCCTTCTTCCATCTTTTCTTCATGATGCTGGGACTTGAACCTAGGGCCTCACACATGTGAGACAAGCACCCCACCCTGAGCTGCACCGCAGCTGCCAGCATCCCCTCCCGGGTATCAACCCTGCATTTGTGAAATGGAAAAAGATTTTTTTTAACTCTGCTGTGTGGAAAACATTGCATGCTTCCTAGCCAAGCCTTGCCTTCATTTTTGGTTTCCAGTGGAATCTTTATGGATGTCCCTCTCCCAGTGTGCAGTTGAGTACAGCCACAGTCTGACTCCACAGCTGCCCATGGTCCTGGCAGCTGTACTCCCACCCCTTCTAGAACTCAGAGCACTGTGCAAGGTCGAGTTCCCTGACCCCAGCCTTGATAGCATTGTCTGCATGGGCAGCAATGTCCCCTGCCCTGTCCTGTCACCCTTCACTGTCTTTTCTTCATAACCCAAACTGTCCCTGGAATCTGACAGCAAGTCTTGCCTACAATACCAAGGGTCACTTGTCAAGGCAGACCTGATGATGGCAGACACCTGGTGACAGCCAGCACCAGCTGCCCCCTGTCTCTGCTCCATGTTAGAGATGACATCCTGCTTCCTGGGCTTGTGGCCGTGCACTTCACTAGCCCTGATGCCTTGGGATTATCCTGGCACTGGACTTTAATTTAGAGTTGCCGTGTTGTTGTTGTATGCCGTCCCTGGGTAATTCAGCAATTTACATCACCCTAATGAACTCCTTTACACAGTGGGGAAATTGCTTGTTCTAGTAAATTTGAGTGCACATTAACTCCGGCCGCGCATTTACTGGCTCATTTAACAGATTCCTGCCGTGGCTCACTTTTCTGGCAATGTTCTCTGCTCGCTTGCACAGTGGAGTTTGCCTTTCCTGAAGGAGAGAGAGACTGTAAATCTTAACGTGAGCTTGCAGGGAGCGGATTTCTGTTCAGATCATTAACTTACCTGATTCTCTGTTGTTGCCTTCATTAAAGGCTCGGGTAGTAGGATTTCATGTTCTCGGACCCAACGCTGGTGAGATCACCCAAGGGTTTGCAGCTGCAATGAAATGTGGGCTCACAAAACAGCTGCTTGATGACACTATTGGAATCCACCCCACCTGTGGAGAGGTAGGGAATGGGTTTCTTCTGTGGCTTTAGTTGATGGTATTTGAAAAACCTTTCCTGGGCCAGGGAGACAGCTTGGTAGAATAAGCACTAGCCTGGCAAGCACAAGGTCCTGAGTTCAATCCTCAGTACCACAAAAACAGACTTTTCCTTAGTAGCAGGTTTGTTTTGTTTTGTTTTTGTTATTGAGACAAGATCTCACTGTGTAATTCAGGCTGGCTTGGAACTCTGTGTAACCTGGCCTACCCTTGAGCAGTGGCAATCCTGCCTCAGCCTCCCGAGTGCTGGGGTTACATGTGCGCACCACCACCCCTGGGGGTTCCTGGTGTTCTGAAGCAGCAGTAATATCTGTCTATCTGTGTGTTTCCTTTCTCATGCACAGGTGTTCACAACCCTGGACATCACCAAGTCATCAGGACTGGACATCACCCAGAAGGGATGCTGAGGCTAGTGCGCTGCTGCCGGGTTTCCCTGTCCTCTTCTCATTTCTTCCAAAGACGTTCACTCTGACCACAGGGCAGAGATGAGGAAGTGACAGGCACACGGTAGCAGCAGGCAGCTGCAGGGACCCTGGCTGACACGCAGCAGATAGACTGCATCTCTGACGCCCTGGCTCGGAACCCTGTTGGGGAGCCTGGGCTGACTCTGGCGTGTCAGATCTGAGCTTCCGTCCATGGAATGGCTCCAGTCACCCAAGTGACCCTTCCTGGTGCCTAGGGTTTTTATCCCCTTGTGTTTTTTTCTGTGAGGGTATTTTTTTCTGTGAAGCTGGCTATAAAGGTGGTTTCCAGCATAGGCCTGGCACACACATGCTTGCGACAGAGGTGGCAGTGGGTGCTGGGGTGGGTTTCAGCCAGCTGCTCCGCCTCTGAGGTGCATCTTCACCTAGTCCCGAGTTTCTGGCTCAGGTGTTGGCATCCCATGGTGGTGACCTTGAGATCACCCTCTTCACACAGCTGCAGGCTAGCAGAACATCTCACAGAAGAGAAAATACTGAAATCCCTTTTCATGTTGATCTTAAAAGTAGTAGTGCAGAGTTTTCCCTACTGTTTTATGTAAAATATAATTTCAAACTATTGGCAATGATTCAGTCAAGGTCTGTGTAGTGATAACTCATAAATGAACTCCACCCTTGAGGGTTTCATGTGGACTTGAACACACATCAGTATCTAAAGGCCCTGAAAGTGGCGGAGGGCTACCAGGGTCCCTCTGGAAAACCTCTCCTCCTCTTGAGGAGATACAGCCCCTTGTGTCCTGAGTGGCGCCCTAGCCACTAGCTGGGTGCCATTGCCTGGGGACATGTTTATGATTAGCAGGATGGGGCAGGGGGCACAGGGAAGGCCCCCAAAGGAAGCTGACTCAGGACTGGAATGAAGCTGCTCTTCTACTGGGGAGACAGATGCAGACGTGACTAAAATGTCAGAATGGGTAGATGCAAGGTACTATGACTTCCGTTTGTCATGTGGAGTGGGACATTGAACGGAGCACAGTGGAGGCAGTGATACTTGAGCTCAATGCCCAGGGAGAGATGGGATTCCAGAGTCTAAAAGCAAGCAGATTCAGTGAAAATAGTAAAACAACAGGTAAGATTTTTTTTTTAATTTGGTGTTGGGGAGTTGGAGATACAGCTCAGCAGAGCACTTGCCTCACATATGGTGGGGCCCTGGGTTCCATCCTCAGTGCCACACACACAAATGTTACACTATGTGGGGCATCACACAGAGCCAGGATTGTCCAGAAGCCCAAAGTGAAAATAAGCCATTGCCTCCTGCCTTGCACTGAGTAAAGGGGGAAAATATCCCAGGGCCCCCCCAAAGCAACATTTCTAATACAAAGCCCCATGTGAAGCCAAGACCCCAGTGTGTGGTAACACCAGGGCGCCTGCTGGGAATAGGACCTAGCACTACTGTCCAGGCCAGGCTGATTCTCGTCCTTTTCTGAGAAATTAAAAGCTCACATAGAACCCTGTCTATGGCTGGCCGCCTCCCCCACTTCCACTTTCCTCCTGTCTCCTCTTTCCCTTTCTTCCACTTCCAGAGCAAAGATAGTTCCTGTGTAATGGTGATTGATTACCCAGAAGATAAAATTTTTATATCTCTAATATATAAAGAACTATAAGGAAAAACATTCACCCTTGTACTAGAGATTTCAATATATCATTAAGTAACTTACAAGATCACACATGAAAAAAATCATGCAAGGTATAGATCTGAATAACACAGCTTGATTTAAGGAACTAGGAATGCACCCATGATGACAACTACTGATCTCAGGCCCACCTGGAATGTATACAGAATTTGCCTTGTAGTCCTAGGCGAAGGCTGAGCCCACCAGATTTCACAAGATGGCATTCAGATAATAGAACAACAGGATTGCAGCTGTGATAGCAGTGCTACGCACCTGAAAGTCTTAGGACCCACTGGGTGGGCTGGGAGTGGGGTGTGGAGGAAGGGGAGCAAGCTGCACAGCAGGGCAGAGCCAGCAGCCAGGGCCTGAGGGAATCTACTCTGACGTTGCCAGTGACACGCCTGGCAATGCCTGGTACTGTGCACAGGAGATGCTGACTGACTGAATTGCTGAGCTTTTCATTAAGTGTGGACAGTAATGCCTGCCCTGAAGGCTTATTCTATAGGAACCCAACATCTTTCATTAAGTTCCTGGCATGCAGCACACTGACATCAGGCAGCTTGGCCTCTTGTGATGAACAGGGCCTGGCTCTAGTGGCCACACTGCACTAGGTAGCCAGCTGGGCAACTTGGCTAAGCAGTGCTTCTGTGGACCTTAGCCAGTAGCGATCACAGCCCTTATGAAATGTGACAGTGTCACAAAAGCACATGTGACAGTGTGGCACTTCCAGGGTTAGGTCACAAAAGGACTGCAGCTAAAGCTGTAGTCTTGTCCCTTTCCCTTTCTGTCCCTCCTCTCTCCCTGCCCTCCCCTTTATTCCGCCATTCTTCTCCCTCTCTCCGTCTTTGATGCATTGCCCTGGAGGAGGGAGCTACAGTGTCAGGAAGCCCTTGGGGTGGCCCAGATGGTGCACAACTGAAATCAACAAGAAGCTGGAGTCTGGCAATGCCTGTACAAATAAACTTGGAAATGAGTTAGGCTTCCTTCACACTGTGCTTACCAGACCTTGAATCAGAACCACATAGTTTGTCCACCCCCCAGCCTCCTGGCCCTCAAAAATTATGAAAGAATAAATATTTGTGATATAAGTGCTAACTTTTGGAGTCATTTATAACCGAAAAATAGATAATATGTTCACCAAGGAAATTAAAATTAATACAGACCTGCTCACATAATTAAATGTCTTCTGGGCCATTTATTCCTAGGATGAACCACAAACCTGTGGTGGAGTTGGGAGCACCGCAGAATGAGGCTGGAGCTGTGCCTCATCACTGCACTGGCCCATCCAGACCCACAGTGGGAAGTCAGGAAGCCCTGCGGAGGGCCCACTGCCTGCATGGGGCTGCGCAGTGGGCTTATGCATCCTCACCAGCCTTCTGTGCGTGACCCCCAACTGTCAGCTCAACTAAATGACAACAGGCAGCTTTGCTCATCAAGCAAAGCCCTTTATTAAACCTAGCAAAAGAGAGCACAGCCTCTGTAGATGCTGGTATCATCTCAAACTGAGAGTGGCAGATACCCAGGAAGGGTTCCCAGAGGTTGAGGGGCTTGGATAGTCGCAGGGTACATGGTAGAGGTTAGTAAGTGGATCTGGGAAGTGGTTGGTCAATTTTATATGCTATATTAGTTGCCAGACTATCTTTAGAATCTAGAGCATTTCAGACCACATTTCTAAGTACTAGTAATAAAACACTGTGAGTTGAATATATAATTCCATGAACAACAGTACATAGATTGATTTTAAAATGTATGTGCAAGAGTGCTATGCCAACAACTATGCAGTATCACTTAAATTTAAAAAGGATATTAATATAAAGATATAGTTCTAGATAGAATCAATGTTGTTAAGATGTTTGCTTTCTCCAAATGTAAAAAAAAAAAAAAAAAAAAAAAATCTCAGTAGGTTTGCTGGCCACAAATTCTCTTAAATCTGAGGTTTAAATTTTATTTTAGCCGGGCGTGGTGGCTCACGCCTGTAATCCCAGCACTCGGGAGGCTGAGGCAGGAGGATTGGTGCGAGTTCGAGACCAGCCTGGGCTACAAAAGTGAGCTCAAGGCCAGCCTCAACTGCATAGCGAGACCCTGTCTCAAAAAGACAAAAAAAAAAAAAAAAAATTTATATTTTAATTCCCATTCCTAAAGGATATTTTAGAATTTTGGATTAGCAGTTCCTCTTTTTCTTTCTTCAGTATTTTGTTCTAGTTCCCTTTGATTCCTGCAATTTCCAAGGAAAAATCTGCTGTAAATTGAACCATTGTCCCTTTATAAATAATGTCTGAACTTTGCCTGGTTGTTTTCAAAATCTTCTTTATTTTGTAGCAGTCTATGATGGTGTGTTGAGGTATAGATTTTCCACAAATTCATCCTGTTTGATTTACACCAAGTTTCTTGAATCTGTACACCTAAGTCGTGTTGAAACTGGGATGTTTTCAACTGCCAGTTCTTCAAGCATATGTTCTTCCCACACTCTTCTCCCTGTTCTGGGATGCTGATGACGCTGTGTTAGGTGTCTTCTTATTTCCCATAGTTCCCCAAGGCTCTGTGAATTGCTTAGAATCTTCTTCCCCCATTGTTAAGGTGGGCTGCTTCTGTGGAAGCTGTCTCAAGTTCAGAAGCCCTTGTCATCTCCACTCTTCTATGCAGTGCATCAGGTGATGTAAAATATGTTATTGGAGTCTTCAGGTTCTCAGATTTCGACCCTGTTATTGTTTATGTCTTCTATGTCTTTCCTGAGATTTTTCTTTTTTTATTTAATATTTTTATTGTATAAATTTAACAATGGTTATATTACATATTTTCATCATCAGATCAGTTTAGATTAATACATATAGGTATATAAGATTGATCAAACAATTAAACATTAACACATTCAATCAACATTACTTTTTTTTTCTTTTCCCCTTTCTTATTTTAAAAGTTGACACATTGCATATTGTCCTCACAATAGTTCTACAGAGCATAGTGTGTGGGCATGACCCACCTCCCTATTGATGTTGCTAAGAAGAAAAAAAAAA
>PVJA010011239.1:0-55185 GCA_004027025.1 Myocastor coypus
TTGTTTGTTTGTTTATTTATTTATTTGGTATACAGTCTCACCATGGAGCTCAGACTTGTAGGGATCATCCTGTGTTAGCCTTCCCAGCGCTGGGATTACAGGCATGCAGTTTGTAATTCAAGCCAGCTTGCAGGTTCCACATGACAAACCCTGATTTCCAGGTCTGGCACAGCACGTGGCACCTGGAATCAAACCCTGGTTCTTGTGTTTGCCACAGAGCTATCTCCCCAGCCCTAGAAGATTTTTAAGTTAAATTTGTGTGGTACTGAAAACTGAACTCAAAGCCTTCACACAGAGCTATAGCTCCATTCCTTATTTTTTGTCACAAGGCAATGTATCACAAATGTATCACCATGTATCACAAAGTCATCAAATTGTCAAAACTGGGCTTAGATTTTTAACTCCACTACCTCATAATCCCAGAGTGCTGTGATTATAGGTGACTATGGCTATGACATACTTGAAAAACAATTTACTTAAAGTAAAAGAATATTAAGCCAGGTGTGGTGGCACACACCTGTAATCCCAGCACTTGGAAGGCTGAGGCAGGAGGATCGGGCGAGTTTGAGACCATCCTGGGCTACAAAAGCGAGCTCAAGGCCAGCCTGAACTGCATAGCAAGACCCTGTCTCAAAAAGACAAGCAAAAAAAAAAAAAAAAAAAAAAAGAATATTGAACTATTTATATCTAGGCATAATTCTAATGGTCTGTCACAATTGTCCCGTGGGAAGGATAAAATGTGAGGGCTTGGAATCGTTTCGATTTCACAACTAGAAACTGCAAAAGCTCATGTTAAATGAACAGAGACATTTGTATGTTTGATTTTGAAAATACATATTGAAAGGAAAAGGAAGTTTATGTGTGCTGGTCTGAAAGGGAATTACCTTGTATACAAAATAATGTAAAAAACACAAGGAAAAATAATTGTCTTTAGATAATGAAAAGAATATGTACTATAAGGCAAGGCAATGGAGACACAATACACAGAGTGTGGAAGATGCCAACTACTCCGTGGGCAGAGGAGTGGCATCCGAATATATAAAGAACTCAAAAGATTAGGTGCCCAAAAATTAAAGACTCAATCAGAAATTTGCAACTTAAGTAAACAGAAACTTCTCAGTAGAAGACATAGGAAAGGTCAATAAATACATAAAGAAATGCTCAGCACTGCTGGCCATTACAGAAATGCAAATCAAACCCAGAGAGATTCCATTTGTTCCAGAAAGAATGGCTATCATCAAAAACGCAATAACAAACCATGAGAGGTTTCAAAGAAAAAGGAACTCTTTAACATTGTTGGTGGGGATAGAAACCAGAATAAGTATTATGAAAACCAGCGTTGAGATTTCTCAAAAGACTAAAACTAGAAATTCCATTTAGCCTATCCATTCCCCTTCTACATATCTTCCTATAAGAGTAGAAGGCATCATATTACAGGGTTACATGGGGTTGGCCAGATACCTCAGCAGACTAAAGTGCTTGCTTAGGCAGGTGCAGGGACTGGAGTTTGATCCCTGTCCCCGAGGTGCACTGCACTGAGAACATGAGTGAGATCGGGTGTAGAGGCACGTGCCTGTAATCCCAGAACTTGGGAGAATGAAAATAGGAAGGATCACTACAAATCCAGTCTGTGTAATGAGACACTAAAGACTCTGTACTAAATACATTTTTAAAAGATACGTGTATACTTAGGTGTGTAATAGCACATAATTCACAACAGATAGATCTTGGAAACAGCCTGTAAGCCCATCAGTAGATGAGTGGATAAAGAAAATGTGTTTATACACAGTGTAGTACTACTGTGCTACCAAGATGGATACACTTAAGTCATTTATAGGAAAATTGATGCATCTTGAGTCTGTCATGTTAAGATAAATAAATCAGAAACATGAGCTTAAATATCACGAGTGCTGTGATATCAGAAACCCAAAATATAAATGAAGAGCTAAATAAGAGATAGATAATAGAAGTAGAAAGAGGGATCTTTCTCAAATGGGGAAGGGACCAAGAGGAAGAGGGTGGTAGTTGTCACAAACTGTAGGTTTAGTGAAATAGTACAGAGTATCCTTGCTGACCTAATGATCTTTTTAACAGGTCTCTAAACTAGCTGGTGTTTTGGTCAAGTACGGCATCAAAAAAGGTGACACTGTGGTCATCTACATGCCCATGATCCCACAAGCAATGTATACCATGCTGGCGTGTGCAAGGATAGGAGCTATCCATAGTCTCATATTCGGAGGATTTGCATCTAAAGAACTAAGTAACCGCATTGATCATACAAAGGTAAGTGCTTTCTCGGGGGAAGTCAAATGGTGGCTACCCATACTAACCTGTGGAGAAATGAATCAAAGTAATTTTACTTTCGTTCTTCCTTATAAATAGGATACATTTTTTCTTTGATGTGTAAGCATTCGTCAAACATTTGTTGGGGGGGGGGTGCTATGTAAAAGAAATCTCTTTAGGCAACCACCCAGCTCTGCTGCTGTAACACACAGCTTTAGAAAATGCATCAGCAAATATATGTCTGGGTCTGAGTAAGACTATACCAAAATCAGATCCCTGCGTAGAAGAAGTAGATCTCCAATTAAAATGAGAAATTTCTGTTTGGTTGGTTGGCTAAAGAAGGATTCCTGAGTAAGGAGACAACTGAGTTAAAACCTTGGCTAAAATTCTCGTAGTTTAAGAGAATGATTTAGTGGATACCCCTAAATGGAGAAAGTCTCAAGCATAAAATAAAGAGGGGTAGTAGTCACTTGGGAGAACAGTCAAGAAAGTGGCATGGCAGAAAACGGAGAAAGGGTGAGCTTTCAAGGTAGGCTTTGCATGGACTGTAGACAAATTGATGAAAAAAATTTTTAAAGAATTTTTTATTTTATTTATTATTTTTTTCCTGTTTCAGAATCTTTGTTTATTCACTCATTTTTATGGCTGGCTCAGCCCGCCCCGAGGGCAGGGCTGACTCAGCATGTGGTGCCGGGCGGGGATCAAACTGCGGTCCCTGAAGCTGCCCAAGCTTTCCCAAGCAGGCTCTTTAGACCACTGAGCCATCCTGCCGGGCCCCTGATGACAAATTTTAAGCAAGGGTGTCATAGACTAAGGAATGCTCAGAATGGAAAGGTTTGTAAATGACATGTAAAAGATGGGGTAGAAGTTAAAGTAAGAACGTATGGCAAGTGATATGACTGTAGACCAATAGCAAATATGAATGGAAAAAAAAGCTTCTTTAAAGAATGCAGTAATAAACACATAATCATATCATAAAGGCCATTGGGCAGGTCAAACTTCTTTTTAAAAGGTGGAAATAAAATTATGTATCTGACATATTTAGAGAAAACTAAAATTGAATTTCATATTTTATGTCATGATTTTTAATGCATAAGCTGAAGGAAGATGAGGAATGAAGTTAATTGCAGGAAAGAGAGAAGGCTGTCGCTAGAAGTTTCCATGCCTAAAATGGAACACTGTTAGCAGGGCAAGTGCACTGGCACATCTAGAAGGTTCTCTGATTGGTCTGTATCTCATTTCATCTGATTATAGACTAGGGATGAACAATAGGAAGCTGTCTTGTGAGTTGAACATATCTAATGTTTTCTTTTAAAAATTATATTAAATTAATGCTTATGACCTAAGACAGCAATATGCAATACAGAAACCATGGTTGAATACCTCTCCTCTTGTTCTTGGAAATGTGTACCATTTCTAAAGTCTTACAAATCATTATTATACTCTCATTAAAATAAATATAAAAACAAAAAGTAAAAAGAACAATGAAAAATAAGGTTTTTGGAAAACAAGAATTAATATTTAATTGTTTGACCAATCTTTCATACCTGTGTGTGTTAATCTGAGAAACAGATTTGATGATAAAACTAAGTGCTAAAACAACCATTATTAATTTTTTATTCTTGTTTTGAAATTCTGTATCATATGCATTGTTGTGTGTTACTCTGTTTCTGTGTTTGTTTTGCTATATGCTTTCACTTTTGCTTTTGCTTTTACTCTTTAAAAATTGTTTTAAAAATCTATCAATGTTTGTGAAAAGTTCTAGGAGGAATTATCGTTCTTTAACTTATTTTTAAATGAGTGAAAAACTGATGACTTCTCTGAAGCCATGGACTCCAGAAATTCTGACAAAGATGTTGGTTGTATTATTTTCTTTTAAGAGAAAGAGAGAAAGAGAGAGAGAGAGGAGTTCCCATTTATAGCAATTTGATATTCAACCTTTCCTTCTTCTAGGTACCATTCTAATCCTAGAGATTGTTATCCAGAGATATTTTGCAAGGACTGCTAATATTAAAATGTACATTATATTCAAATTCTTTCTGTAGAAGATAATAAAACAATACAGCTTTCTTTTCACTTCTTCCTTTTAAAGGCTGGCTTGCTGTAGCCGAGAGAGAAAGGTCTTGCAGTCAGACTTGGCCCTTGTTTTGCATTCTCCTCCTGTAACTAAGTTATGTAACTGCACTGAGTTCCATTCTACGATTACCCAATGATATCTAGCAAACAAACAATTCTATACCTATAGTTGGCACAGTATAAATCTTCACAGTTGATATGTCTGGTAATCCAAAATCAGAATGCAAGAATAAATGGAATATCATGGATTGGTTATTTATCTCCTGCATTTTTTTCTTATATGTTTCCTTGCTATAGGTTTCCTGGTGAAGATATATTGGGTGATAAATAATAAAGATTTGTTTCAGTTCCATGCTCTTTCTTTCTTTCTTTCTTTCTTTCTTTCTTTCTTTCTTTCTTTCTTTCTTTCTTTCTTTCTTTTTCAATGTCAAGGATTGAACTCAGGACCTTGCACTTGCCAGGCAAGTGCTTATTCTACTGAGCCATCTCTCCAGCCTGGTTCAGTTCCATGCTTTTTCTTGAGCGCTTATGGCATGCCAACCACTGTGGTAGACAGAGGAAACAAAGAAAGATAAACAATGCTCTACCTTGACTTTAAGGAACTACAGTGCAGCAGTATAGGTGCGAATAAGAATGCTGAATGCAACTGGAAATCTGAGGCACAGTCAACATGCATTAAGGAGAGGAGATGCACCTAACTGCTCTCCCTGCCAGGGCCAGCCAAATAGCTCAGCAGACTAGAGCACCTGCTTAGGCAGAGCACAGGGGCCAGGGTTCAATTCCCAGCTCCTTGTGCTGGCCCTGACCCCTGGGTTCCCTGAGACAGCATTTGAAGCTGGGTGTGGTGGTGCCTGCCTATAATCACAGCACATTGGAGGCTCAGAACAGGAGAATCACTACGAGTTGGATCTACATAGGGAAACTCTGGAGACCTTGGAGAGTCTGTCCCAATGCATAAAAAGAAAGAAAGAAAGAAAGAAAAGAAAAAAAAGGATAATTGGCAAGTTGTGGGGCTCCGCAGCATGCCGAATGTATTTTAATGACACAGACATGACCAGGCTTTGTGAGTCTTAAAGCTTAAATCATTGAAGCGTCCATTCAAATTATAAACTTGTGAGCATGATGTTTTGCAAACAGGAATGTGTATTTGGAACAAGAAAACTACTCAAAAAGAATTATTCTTTCTGTGAACTCTTTACGGTTCTAAAAGAAACACTCATACAGAATGTCTTAGTTCTTCTCTACCAAGCTGGAGCTATTCTGGTAAAACAGCTACAACTTCAGCAATGACCAGTTCTTAGGAGTGTGTGTATGTGTGTGTGTGTGTGTGTGTGTGTGTGTGTGTGGTGTGTGTGTGTGTGTCTGTGTCTGTGTCTGTGTGTCTGTGTATCTGTGTATCTGTGTGTGTAAGTCAAAAGATTTTTCCCTATTGAATCGTGGCAAACTCATCCGCCTTAACAAATCCTCCGGAAGGTATTTTTCACTGTGTGTATCTATGGGTTCAAAGCATCACTGAGTACCTAATTTTGAGCAGCTAAGTGAAATTTATGTGGAAATGATCAATTCGGTAACATTTTAAAAGGGCTTATTGGTTTTTAGATGACTTATTCAATAGAGGACAAAATTATTCTAACATTTAAGCTGCCAATCTGTGCCTCCAATATTGTGATTAGCTTAATCAGCATGGTTATATAATTATTCTCTCTCCCTCTCTTTTTTTCATTCCAGCCCAAGGTGGTTGTGACAGCCTCGTTTGGCATCGAACCTGGACGGAAAGTGGAGTACATCCCACTTGTAGAAGAAGCCCTCAGAATAGGACAGCACAAACCTGAGAAAGTTCTCATTTATAATCGGCCAAATACGGTAACTTCAGTGTTTAATTTGATTCTTGTTTATGGCATTATAGTCAAGATGATTTGAGTTTTGACTGTTTGAAAGGGATACTTGATGGAAAAACTGTTAAATTTACATCCTGAATGTGTTTGTTATTTCTCAGGAAGAAAAATATACTAAGCAAAACTGTCTTCATGAGGAATTAGCTTAAAGTATAATACTTGGAATATAGAAATACATGAATATTAATAAATTCACTTCTAATGCAGTGTTACTTATTACTTTCAGTTTTTTATTAATATCAACAAATAGTATTAACTGCCTAGTGCTTGATTTTTAAGGCACTCTAATAACTTTGACCTGATGGTCACACTATTTCTACACCCTAGCAAGTCCTCAGTTATTTATGTTGGGGCTGAATTGGGTTCTTTTCAAAATAAAATATTTTCATGAAAGAGAAACTATAAGAGTGCAAAGAAGCCGGGCGTGGTGGCTCACACCTGTAATTCCAGCACTCGGGAGGCTGAGACAGGAGGACTGGTGCAAGTTCGAGACCAGCCTGGGCTACAAAAGTGAGCTCAAGGCCAGCCTTAACTGCATAATGAGACCCCCATCTCAAAAAGACAAAAAAAAAAAAAAAAAAAAAAAAAGACTGCAAAGAATCATGTACAATTTTGTGAGATTCTTGGGAAGTTATCTGAAAGCAGTACCGAAACGACAGGATATGAGCACAGTGTTGAAACTATGTCATTTTGATTAGCACCTAACAATTTCCATTCTCACATTAAATTCCCAGGCAGAGCTGTAGTAGTCCACAGTTCACAAACCGCTACACTCAATGATTTTAATATTCGTGCTGTCTTGAAGAAAAATTTTATGTTTTTTCAGATGACTACAAGCATATTTCTTTAAAAATGACTATTGCTATTTCTATCAAGAAATACAAAATCAACAAGTGTTCTTAGGTGAGAGAGGAGAGTGGAATGAGGGAAACACATGTAACAAATAATGAATGTATATATTCACATAGAATTTATCAAGAATTTATGGCAGGCTGAGCTCAATGCTAAGCACTGTCAAATGTTTTCTAAAATTTAATTCTCACAAACTCGTCTGATTTTGCCTACAGAGAAAATGAGCCATGAAACAGCTAACACACAAAGTCCCGTGAATATGTGCTTCTTCTAGGACTGAGTTGAGATTTAACAGTTTTTGAATGACACTATATAAATTCTTTCTTTACATATAGTTTTCATTTATATATTTTTTCACATCAAGCCTCTTCTCTTTCTTCTTGTGCCCTCTCTTCCACAGCTCAGCCCCGGCCCATAGCCAGCTTGCTACTGTCCCCCTGCTGTTGTCTCAAGGCCTGGTCCTCTCTTGTGACATAGATGAGGGCTGTGAATACCTTTGCTTTGGGTGTGAGGCCAACTGTTTCAGCAGTAATTAAACCAAGTTGATTGACTGCTTTGAGTTTAGAGAGACAGAAATTAGGAGGCTGATACATCTCATTAACAAAGACTGCATTTGGGCCAGAGGAACTAAAGATTTGGCTGCTACTGCCATGCCCCTGGCAAGCAAGGACAGAACAGAAAGAATATCGCATCATTCACTCTGGGACGAGCTCAGTACATCCTTTAAAAAATTGTAACCACTAGGAAGTGAGTGCACATGGGTAAAAGTTCATGTTGACTTTTCTCTCCCTTCAACTGGTAAGATCTTATTTGTTCATAGCTACAGTTCTTATACTGAAGAGTCAACACTCGTTTAAGTCAGTCTTTCATTACAGACTAATAAAAGTCACAGATCTGTAAGCTTTTGTGATCATTCCTTCCTTCCTTCCTTCCTTCCTTCCTTCCTTCCTTCCTTCCTTTCTCTCTCTCTCTCTCTCTCCCTCCCTCCCTCCCTCCCTCCCTCCCTCCTTTCTTTCTTTCTTTCCTTCTTTCTTTCTTTCTTTCTTTCTTTCTTTGGTATGGGGTCTTGCTACACAGCTTAGACTCATAGTGATTCTTGTATCTCAGCCTCCTCAACACTGGTAATATAGTTGTGTGCCACCAGTTTCGTTGGCCAGCACAGTGTGCCCTGGGCTCCAGGGCCAGCATACCACGAGGTACCATGGACTGAACCTTGGTCCTTGTGCTTGCTGGGAAGGTGGTTAGTCCACTGAGTTATCTCCTGTCTCAGTTATTCTTCTTGCACTGCTGGAACAAATACCCAACACCCAAAATGAAGGAAAAAAAGGTTTATTTAGCTCACAGTTACTGTGGTTTCAGTCCATATTTGGCTGGATCCAAGGCAGAGAGGCACATGGCAGAGGCCAGCAATTCATGGAAGCAGAACAGCAACAAATGGTGACAGAGGCAGCCAACCAACCAAGGCAACAGAGAGCAACAGAGAGTCTGTTGCTCTGTCTCTCTTACATTACATTCAGGCTCTCTGCCTCAGGCCACACCCATAATCCCAGCAGCACTAAGATCCATAATCCCAGGAGTACTAAAACACATAATCCCAGTGGATCATGAGTTAGTCTCAAACTCTAGAAGTCCCCACCCCATGACTGCATGAAGCTTTGAGGGAACAACTAGACGCAAACTGTAGCATCTCCCCAGTCCCAGTCCTTTTTCATTTCACAGGTAGATGATTTTTATCAGTCTTTAATTGCTATGTCAAAAAGTTTGATAATTTATACTGAGTTTTTATCTGATCAATAAAAATAAATGAATGTATGGTCAGCTCATAGATGACTATTGCTATTTATTCAGATGGCATCAGCTAGTGCTAATCAGAGTAGGGTACTGAAGCCCCTGGGCCTCACAATTTACCTTCAGGTCTTCAGTTCAGATTGTTATCTATAGTTGTGTTCACTTCTAATGTATCATGTTTGTGATATTATATTACAACATACATTTATAAGTATGCCTATGTTAATATATGACCAGGTTTTACAAATTGATTAACATATGAGGGAGCCAGGAGAGGCTAGTGGCTTGGCCTTTTCAAGTATCTCAGAGTCTTTGTGCTTTGCTTAAATATCACTGCCATGAAGCGAATGGTTACAGACAATTTCGTTGGCAGACCGCACTAACTTTACTAAGGAACAAATAGTTCAGTTTTGCCTTTGCTAACATGTTTATCACTCATAAAGTCATGCATGTATGATCTTGAACTTAACATTTCTTAAAACAGTCAAATATTGAATGAATATTGACTCTACTTAGACAGCTGTAACTCATTATAACAACTTTTCCGTCTTTTCCTTGCTCTTCATCTTTGTGTCAATTTCACCTGCATGTGTTTAAAGAAACCTGTTTAATTTATTTAAAGCATAGCAGTTTAACTGATGACTCTATTACCTCCAAGTTTATAGCACAGAGTTTAGTTCTTAGATAAAAAATATTTTTGAAACATTAATTAATGACAAAGAAGGAGGAAAATTTAGATAGCTCTTTGTATATATTGCCTTGATTTTAAGAATTGGTCATTGTTCTTGAAGAAGTAAGAGTAAAGTTCTCCTTTAACCCCACAGATAATTTGACTTTCTGCCTTTTGACTAGAGCATTACAACTGCCCTTATAGGCAGGGAAATTTAATAAGTTAGTTGATATTTCTTCATGAAGCCAGAGCTTCTAGAGCAAAAGAAATAGGATGCAAAACAAAACAGAACTTAAGTGTATAAATGTTTAGGGTACGTGCTTGTATGAACCTCAGGGCTAATTAAGCCCTGAATGTTGAAGGAAACAACTGCATCAGATTACATTTCTTACCTGAACCCATAGGTTTGAATAAAACATGTTCTTGTCAATTCTGTTGAAGCCTACAACACACTGTTGGGAATTGTAAACACTTATCTCAACTCACAACCTTCAGATTTTTAGTCATAAAACCACTGTTTAGTGCTGTACATGTATGGAAATTCAGGCAGATGTTCAGACTTATATAAGGTTAGATACTCTCTACTGTGCTCTTGACTTAATTGCCTTTCTTCATTGCATATTTTCTGTATTTTCACTGTACAGGAAGAAGTTTCTTTGGTGCTGGGTCGTGATCTTGATTGGGAAGAAGAGATGGCAAAAGCCCAACCCCACGACTGTGTTCCTGTCCTTTCAGAGCATCCTTTGTATATTCTGTACACGTCTGGAACAACTGGGTTACCTAAGGTATTCAGTCTATCATGGAGCCTACTACTGATAGTAATACATTTCTTCTGCATGGAGCATATCTGACTGTTGACCTGTAATGCTTGCAGATTGCAACTTGATGCTTGCACTTAGGTTGTGACCTAAAAATTTTGTGTTTCTTTTCTTTCTTTTTTTTTTTTTTTTTTTTATTCTGGTTTTGTTTTTACTTTTTCAGTAATAAGGATCAAACTCTGGGCATAAAACATGAATTTTAAGCAAAATAAAATTATTTTTTTAAAATTGAGATATAGTTCTCATTTATGGCAAGCTAAAACATGATTTTTTTTTTATCTAGAATTCAAATCTTTATCATAATGTGCTGAGAATGGGCCTGGACCAGTGGTTCTCAACCTTTCTAATGCTGTGACCCCACAATACAGTCTCTCATGTTGTGGTGACCCCAAACCAAAAAATAATTTTGGAGGCTACTTCAAAACTGTAATCTTGCTACAGTTATGATTTGGGATGGCTTTAGGCAACCCCTGTGTTTTGGTAGTTTGATCCCTGCCGGGGTTGCGATCCACAGGTTAAGAACCGCTGGCCTAGACAATTTGATTAATAGAAATAAATTCAAAGTATTGAATTATTAAATTTACAGTGTGGAAGGTGCTCAACAGTTTTTGTTTGTTTGTTAGTTGAGACAGGTGGCCACTGTGCAGTTCAGGCTGTTCTTGAACTCATGATGTAGCCCAGACTGACACTGAATTGGTGGGGATCTTCTTGCCTCAGGCTCCCTAGTACTCGAGCTATAGGCATGTGCTACTTTGTAACAGCCAGTGACTCAACAGTTTCAAATCTGCTTACTACGCAGGATGCTTCTGAAAATTCAAGTTAAAAGCATCAGAAGTCAAGGGCTGGTCAGATAGCTCAGCGGGTTAGACAGGCTCTGCTTAGACAGGCTCAGGGACCAAGGTTGATCCCCAGCATGCTGTGCCAGCCCCGTTCCTGGGGCATGTCTACACGGTGACTGAGAGTGAGCATGGTGGTGTGCACCTGTAATCCCAGTGCTTAGGGGGCTGAGCACAGGAGAATCACTGTGAGTCCAGTCTGTGTAGTGCGACCCTATAGAACCTATACTAAACACATAAAAATAAGATAAAAAAAAAAAAGCACCAGAATTCATAAATGTTCTAGGCGTGAAGGCATACTGCATCTGCCTGGTACCCTCCAATTAGTACCATTTCTTCATACAACCTCACCAAAGCATATGGCATTGGCTTTTGCATTGTCTTTGTTAGACGGCTCAGCTTTCAGAGGGGAAAGAGAATTTTACAATCATTTTCATCCTTAGGAACAGATATATCTATTATTATTATTATTATTATTATTATTATTATTATTATTATATTCTTTAGCATCAGAAACTAAAAATATACTTCCTTATTCAAGTTAATATTTAACTAAAAAATTAAAAAAAACAGCCATACACGCTCTGGTCCATCCTTGTAATTTTACCCAGCCCTGAGTACGGCTGAGGCAAGAGGCCTGCAAGTTTGAATTCTGTCACCTAAAAGTAATTTTTTAAAAGTACTGGGAATGTAGCTTCATTAAAGAGTGCTCTGGGGTTCCAATGATGTAAGTAAGTAAGTAAGTAAATAAATAAATAAATAAATTAGAAGAAAATGCAGTGAAATTAAATCTATTCTAAAAATGTCACCATGAGAGGAAACCTGAGTCTGAAAACATAGTGTAACTTGATTAAACTTAAAAAATGAAAAGAACAGAAACAACGGAACAACCATATTAGCTTTTCAAATGTCTCAAGGAATCTTATAAAATGTTTGTTCCATCTCAAGACTTTAAAGCACTTTGAAATTCAGTATGACCTGGTCGGGGACCTGTGTAAAAGGGAAAGGACTGCCCTGCAACTTCAAGCTGATTTAGCCAGGGTAAAAGAAACACAATAAAAGTAATATATGGGCCATTAAGTTTGAAAATGGTGATTCCAAATAAGGAGAGTTTTTTTTTGATAGCTACTGTGGTTTCTCTTAGTCAAAGAGTTTATCTCTGGATTCTTTTCAATGCCCAAACCAAAGATGCTTTGATGTTTGTACCAACCTCAGTAATTTTCTTCCTAATATATCATCCTCAAAAGTATATTCCAGTAAGCTGGAGATTTCCTTAATTGCTTGGAAATTTCTCCATTTACACTGACTTTGGCTCAATTCAACATGCAGGTGCTAAGTCATCATTCTTTGTGAGAGCAGATAAAGCTGTAAACCACAGTCCTGCTAATCTACTCTGAGGAAATTTTCTCGCAGGAGGGGAATGGCAAGAAGACCGTGTGGTTCCTTTGTGAGAGAGATAGGTAACTGCACGGCGGAAGCAAGGCGGTTGGTCTTCAGGCTGTGCAGTTGAGGATTTTACCTTTACATTAAATGGGAAGCAAACAGATTTGACTCAAGGTTAGGGGTGAGATATAAGAGTCAAAAAAATTATGCCTGAGAAAACAGAGGAGTGACTTTGAATATTTATTGTAATGCAAATATGGAAGGGTAGTTTGGGGCTGAGAAAGCTGTAGTGAGTGTGATGAATTTGGGGATATTTGTATGGGAATGATGCCTCTTCAGTGAGTGAAATGAGAGTCTGAGCTCAAGAGCCAGCTCCAACACCTGGGTTTGGGGCTGAAACCATTGCGTGCCATCGGTGGAGAGGACTGGCACGTACATCACAGAAGTGAGTGGGTTTTGTAAAGCACGACCCTTAGAATAACAAGAAGGGGTCTAAGCCGGGCTTGGTGGCACATGCCTGTAATCCCAGCACTTGGAAGGCTGAGGCAAGAGGATTGATATGAGTCCAAGACCAGCCTGGGCTACAAAAGTGAGCTCAAGGTCAGCATGAACTACATAGCAAGACCCTGTCTCAAAAAGACAGAAAAAAAAAAAAAAAAAAAAAAAAGAAGGGGTCTATACTTCTGGATGTCCCATGGACATATTATCTTCCTCTCCGTGGGACTTCAGAAGTACAACTGTTTTGTTATTATATAGTGCCAGCAGACATGCATGCCAGTTCTTTTAAACTACTTCACCCATCTCATGACAGATTTTAGGGCCTGTCATGTTCTTTGGCTCTACTTCACTAAGTAGTGACATTAGGGTACAGCAGATCCCCATAATATTCACTGAATCATCTCTGACTTCTCTAGTTAGCCTTTGAACTTCTTTTCATTCATAGAATTCTCATCTCAATTTTGTAGCTCTAACAAGGGTTGATATTATATGAATTTTAATGATATTTCTAGAACACAAGGGCAGGAAAAATGAACATACCTTATGTAGGGAAGTATACTTTACCACATCATAGCTTGTTGCCTTGACCTTTGATCTACATAAGAAAAATAATATCATGAACTCATAAAAATGTTCTGCCTAAATGCTTATTGCTTATAGGTACATAAAAGACAGGCACAGAGGTGTCTAGTTTTTCTTTGGTGGAAATTGACAGATACATTTATTGCACATTTGCATCTTTGCATCTACCTACTCTGGAGTTGTCAAGTTGCTACATGACAGGATAAATCACTTAGCAGATATTAGAACAAACACAACTAAGCCACTTTGCATACATTTCTGTTGTACTGTGGCTTTCTATCCTGTTTGATTTTAATACCTAGACTCAGTGTCTTTCAAAGCACTACCCAACAGAAATCCCTCATCTGCATGGAGAGTTCTTTTAGGAATGAGCGATTTAGTCACGGTCATACTTATTTAAGCTTGATATCATGGAGGGAGGTGATAGCAAAAAATAAATCCAGTGACAAAGGAGAATAGGAGGAGCACTGGATGGAAGGCGTAACAGGAAAGCAACAGATAAGGCCTTTTGCTTTGTGGTGCATCTCTACAACTCATTTAACTTTTATTTCTACTTGTTATTAGGAGATTTTGCACTTATTTCTACCTCATTTTATTCTCAGCTAGGGAAAAAAGAACTCGGTGTGTAAGGTTGTGTGTGTGTATGTGTATGTGTGTATGTGTGTGTGTGTGTGTAAGGAAGAGAGAGATAGAGCAGAAGGAGTGAATCTTTCTATCGTGTTCTAATCTGTGCTACAATTCTTGCAGTTAAAATGCTGAGCTTGCTACATCTTTGCTCCTTATCTCACAGCTGTTCAGATCAATAAAAAATTGTACAGTTGCTAAACTATTTTCCACAGAGATAGTTTCAGAGTCATCCAAAAGCTTTCAGCAAGAGATTTCATATTAGATAAAATAGCCCAAATGGAATCTTTCCGTTTCTTCTAAAATGATATACTAAGTTAAAAAGTTTCAAGAGTTTCTCCTGAACAAAGAAAGATATTTTTTTAAAAAAAAAGAATAATATTTTCCACTCTAGAATTTCTTCATTCCATTATTCATTCTTTTCTTTTCTTCTTCTTCTTTTTTTTTTTTTTTTTTTTTTTTTTTTTTTTTTTTTTTTTTTTTTTTTTTTAGAATTTTTTATTTTATTATTTTTTTTCTTGTTTCAGAACTTTTGTTTGTTTATTTATTTTCATGGCCTGCTCAGCCTGCCCTGAGGGCAGGGCTGGCACAGCATGTGGTGCCGGGATGGAACCTTGGTTCCTGCAGCCGCCTGCAGGTGCTTTAGACCACTGAGCCATCCTGCCAGGCCCTCATTCTTTTCATCAACAAATGTATGAGCACCCTTTCTAGGCTGGACATGGCACTGAGTATATACAAACGCGTTATCCTCCCAGGGTTAAGAGAAGTAGAGCAGACACAGGATGGGTTGGTAATGGCATTGCTCTGATGAGGTGTGCTGGCCTTGGGGACTGTAGGACAGGAGGGAGAGATGACAACACAAGAAATATTGCTTCCTACCATAACATATGGACAATATGTTGTCCAGAAAAGAAACTGTATTTTTCTCCTCTGCACAATAATTTTTTATTTTAGCAAAAAATGGTTGCAAAGCAATTGTTATCTACTTTCTCAAGTTACTGAGCCCTAGGAAAAGGCCTTGTGGTTGACTGCCCAAGTACATGTAAGATAGGACGGAATAGGCTGGGAGGGTAGCTGCCCAAGGCACGTGGCAGAATGCACGTGTGAAGCTCACAGACCATGAGACTGGAGGTGTGTTCTCATGGGAGGCCAAGAGGATGCAGGGTCTTTACTTGCTCCTGTGGATGAGTGGGGTTTAATCAGGTGCCATAAAGGACTGGGGACTCATTCGGGGGAAAAGTGATGACAAGAGCAAAGTCATTTTCATGACAGAGTTACCACTGGTGTGCAAATTTTTTTAAGCAAAAAAGAACTATTTTTTTTTTCATGATTCTCTAAACCTAACATCATTTGGTAATAGATTTCTAACACAATTGCTGGATTATTTGATTTTTAAAACAGGATCTTGTTACATATTTCAGGTTGACTTAGATATCACTGTCTAGACCAAGCTAGGCTCAAATTCAAAGTATTCCCCTGCCTTAGTCTCTCGAGTACTGGGATTATAGGTGTGTACCAACACACCTGGAACGGATTTATTTTATTAAGTATAAGATGTATATCTTACCTCATTTTTTTGTCAGATAGTTCGGCTTGGTGTAAGTACTTGTACTTACCACAAATTATCTATCTATCTATCTATCTATCTATCTATCTATCTATCTATCTCACATATATGCAGAAGTATAAGCATGCACATATAAATAAATGTATATTTTATTTAAATTTATATTTTATATATACAAGTAAATATATTTATAAAAGATTTTATTAGCAAGTAAATGCTGAAGGGGCCCAACCTGCAATGTATAAAATATTCTAGTATATTCCAGTCCTTTTTTGCCTTATAATGTGAAGAGTTGCCACCTAGGTTCATCCACACACCTGGAACAAAGTTTTTCTCCTTGCACCTCAGGCTCGCCTTCTCTTGCCTGTTGATATGTATAGCTCCAATGGTGATTTTAAGTTGCATCAACTGAAATTTTGTTTTACTTTAATGGACTCAAGTATATATTTTGTGACTTTTCTTTATCTTCGAAAGTGGTTGAATTTTCTAAGGGAGTATCTATGATTCCTCTGTGGTTCCATCCCTCCGTGGTTAGTAATCATCTTTTAATTTTTCATATAGGAAATGACCTTTCAAGTACCATGTCCATTCTAAATTGTCAAAAAGAAAGAAGACCCACATATTATCTTATTTCCCATTGCCATTTTCATTTGGGGCTAAGTGTGCTATGACCCCTTGTATCTTTTCACAATTGCCAAAAGATTTTTTTTTTTTTTTTTGTCTTTTTGAGACAGGGTCTCGCTATGTAGTTGAGGCTGGCCTTGAGCTCACTTTTGTAGCCCAGGCTGGTCTCGAACTCGCACCAATCCTCCTGCCTCAGCCTCCCGAGTGCTGGGATTATAGGCGTGAGCCACCACGCCCGGCTGCCAAAAGATTTTTAAGGATCATGGCTGATCCTACCAAAGAAAATGTCAAACAAAATAAAACACGCCAGGAAAGTGACGAACTATAAGGATTTCCTGAGCACATATCCGATCACTCAATGCTTTTACTTTTAAAGTATGTCGAATATAATTGCATATAGAAAGTAATATCACATTTTAACAGTATAATACAAGAAGCTTGTGTTTTAGGGGTGTTTGTACTGAATAAATATTTTTAGTCTATGCATCATATTTCCAATATACTTTTTTATTTATTTTAAGTTTTGTTTTATGTATTTAGTACAGGGCTTACAGGATCTCACTACACAGATTAGACCTGTTGTGATCCTTCCTGTTTTTTAGTCTCCCAAGAGCTAGGATTAGACGTGTGCCACTATGCCAAGTCGTAATCACTGTCTCAGTGTGCCCCAGGTGTAGGCCAGCAAGGCATGTTAGGGATCACACCCCTGGCTCCTGTGTCTGCCTAAGTAGACACTTTAATCCGCTAAGCTATCTGGCCAGCCCTCAGCTATACTTTCAAAGTGATGCTTTTAGATCCAGGTATGGTATATGCTCGTAGTCTGAGTTGCTCTGTGGGCTGAAACAGGAGTGTTACTTGATACTAGAAGTTTCAGTCCAGCCTAAGTAATATTGTGAGAACTTGTCTAAGGACAAAACCATGATGTTTTGCTTGTGATTAATTTTCCATAATTAAGTGTAATGCCTTTTAAGATTCATATTCCCATAGGATAAACAGATTGCCCTTTTGTACTGAAAATATCATTACCTGTAAAACACAATGACAAATACTAAAGAAAAAATGTTTTACTTATTTTATGCATAAATTTACATTTTCAATAATCTTTTAGTCCTAATCTTTTCTTTTTGATTATTCAGACTTCTCACAAAATATCTATGTAGAAAACAGCAAAAAATCTTAAATTATTACTGATTGTATGTATTGCTACCTAGCGTAACATATGTACAGTATATTTTCTGTGAAAGAAACTATATTTTTCTCCTCCGTCCAATGAATAAAATTTCTAGAAAAAGCTATACGGTGATTAATGTCTAATTCCTCAAGTTATACAGCCATAGGGAAAGGCTTTCTGACTAATTAGCGAAGTGCACTTAGGATACAATAGAGTGAGAAAATAGCTGCTCATTGCACAGGGCAAAGCGCACGTGGGAAGCCTGCTGGCAGAGGCTTTAGGAGCCAGGGCGACGAAGGGAGCCAACTGTATGCTAATCGTGGCATAGAACCTGGAAAATTGCTCTCAAATGCCAGCAAAGCTGCATCTGATATTTGCCAGGAGCAGGTGTCGTTGCTAGCAGATAAAATATGTTCCACAGCTTGACACCTATGTTTTATTAGTGGCACTTGAGGAGGGTGGCAATTTTTGTAACTAATGGAAAGTTAATTTGTTTTTCAAACCCTCGAATTGTGTGTGTGTGTGTGTGTGTGTGTGTGTATGTGTGTGTGTGTGCTCACGCGCACATGTGTGTGTGTTAAAGTGACTAAAAACTGTCATTTATAGCAAATTCATTAATTAGGATCATATTCACATTTTATTTAAAACAATATGATTTTACACAGGGCAGTTATAATCATTATTCCAAAAGATGAGTGTAACATGACATCTCTCTTTTTCTTTTCCTTATTTCTGTTTATTCTGGCTACTCATATGATTATGTCTTGTTGAGCTAATGATTTTCTTTATAACGGAGCAATGAATTAACCTATTAAAAGTATCATCAGTTTTCATTAATGATTCTTGTAACTGGTATTCATGATGATACTAAGAAAACTATTAAATCTGCCTTATGAAAACTACACAATAATGATGTAACAATCTTTAGTTTTTGCCTCAAATGCACTATTAGGCAGATATGTAGCAAAAGGTCCAATTCACCAAGATTCACTACTAAGTCTTTCAAAATTCAACACCAAAGAGTTGTTCGGTTTCAATATTGTGTTCCCATGGTTCCACTAAGCTCTGCAATGAGGCTCCAGATAGAAGGTAACTTGGTGTCCTCTAAGATCTCTAGTACATGGACTTATCTTGAGAAACAGGTATCTTCCTCCTAGTCTAAATTTTAAGCACATGATTGAATTTTGTCTTTTTTATTAACTTCATTTTTTTTCTGTTTTGTTCTGATATTCTTTCTTAAAATGTAGTGTTGAGTATTGTGTCTCACTATGGAAAAAATACTCATATGTAATTTTGTGAAATGCCAAGTTTTCTTTAGAACGTCAAGAATATCATATAAAGATAATTTCTACAAATGACATTGATCAAGACAAATTCTTTTGGATTAACTGTTGGAGAGGTGAAAAGAGTAACCCAAATAGTTAAATAGACATAAAGTAGTTTGATGCTTATAAGATACCTAATAATCTAAGCCTGAAACTTTCCAAAGAGATAGTATGGGGAATCTTGCACAGGTTTTAAATAAATTTTCTCCTCACATTTTCTCTCCCTTAGGGTGTGGTCAGGCCCACTGGGGGATACGCAGTAATGCTAAACTGGACAATGTCTTCCATATACGGACTTAAACCTGGAGAGGTAACCACCGTTTTAAGTTTCCACTGCATGCAATATTTTTTCCTGATAAGCACATATATGCATTTCATCATCTTCTTAATTTTTTAGGTGTGGTGGGCTGCTTCTGACTTAGGCTGGGTTGTTGGTCATTCATATATCTGCTATGGACCTCTCCTGCATGGGAACACTACAGTTTTATATGAGGTAAGAAAATATTATCGTATGGAAGTGATAGGTGCCTCACTGAAAATTTTCTGAAATAGTCCTGAGTAGGAGCAGTGAAATTTGATGGCGATAGGAGACAGTGTTCCATCTTCTTTGAGTTAAAATTTCTTTCAGAAAAGAGAAATACAGGAGATAATAGCTATTTTATATGCATTGAAGAACAAAGTCGGTATAAAGTTAATTTTGGGCTGCATCTACTAATGGGCTTTATTTCTATCTTTTCTAAATCTCTAGAGAGGATAACCCAACTGATACTAACTTCAAAGATATAGGAAAGGAAATAGGTATCAGGAAGCAAGCAACATTGATTTGCATTTTTGTTTTTGTGCAGAATTAGTGGATTTCAAACATATTTTATGTTAGTCATAGCTAAGTATGCTCTAAGGCTTTTCATAAAACATTTACTTATAATGGAAAGTCTAGATTTGTTGTGGATATATTAATGTCAACCTGGAATAAAGATTTTGAGTTTGGAAGGGAAAATCTCCCTGTTTATTTGGTGTAAGACATAGGACTAAAAACTTAACTAGCTAAGTAACGTCTGAGAAAAGGGAGTCAGCATGAAAAAAACAAAAACAAACAAACAAAAACCAAACAGTGACCTTGAAGAGATGAAGGAATCGTATGGGGTTCCTCTACTGGGAGTTAAAGAATCACTACCTACAGAATGGGTAGTTTTGCAATATAGGTATAAGTCCATCTTTCACATAAAATGATCTTTCTAAACCAGATGAAGACTGAGCAGGAGAAAACTTTACATAGGGGATGTGGAGAGAGATGTGAGGTGATGCCAAGACACTGCATTATGAACAGCCTTCAACTCAATGATTTAAATAAATAATAATAATGAGACCTTGTTTTCCTTCTTTAGAAAATTTTCTTGGGCCCTTTACCACTAAAAGTGCATTTGTAGGCCGCTATTTTTGGCTGGTTGGTTGTCTGCCTCTGAATGCTAACCAAACTTTGGTACCAGCATAAACCAATATGCACTGCTATGCCTCACTTGAGTTAAAATGTGAGCTGAGAACTACTTCGTTGTTTGTAGCAATTACAATGTAAAATAATCCTAACATGTGTCTTCCCTACTAAATTCCTTGCAACAGAGTGAATACTCTTGATGAAATAACCATTTCTCCTGAGGTAAACAGTCTCAATGCTGTATGCTTACCCTGAACTGTGACTCATTTTGTGTAATTGTGACCAAGAGAATCTGCTATTCTAAGTATTTATAACTACTAAGCTGCCTTTAGAACTTAGATGCCTTTCTTTGCTATTCACCATTATCATTTTTTCTCAAGTTTGTGCAAACCTTGATGCTAACGCCATCAAGTAAGTTGGTTGTTTATATTGGCATATTGTGTGGTGGAACAGTGCAGAGTTTCTATAAATATTTGTTGTGTGAATGATTGAATGAAGTGAGTCATATTTTAAGCCTTTTGTTCACTCTACTTTTCTTTCTGCAACTTGTAAATGTCCTCCTTGAGACTGCTGTGTATGATTTCTGAGACATTTACATAGAGATGGTTTGGGTGGAGGCAAGCTCTTTACCTGCTTTGCCATCATTTTTTCATTTATGAGTAATGATTCCTTTTGAATAGAATTCAACTATGAAAGCCCTTTCACATCATTTCCATTATTTAATGGTTAGATTAATTCTTGAGAGTATAAAGCATTGTCATTACTGAAAAATAAAATGTACTCTTTCTCATAATAACAGAACTATAAAATTTAAACACCAACATTCATTGCCTTATATTCTAGCCACTACAATAATTGGTTTTTAGGTACTCCACATTTCTTCCTTCAGAGTTTGTTTGTACAATGCTGCAGCAGTCACCGGAGCTTGGGAAGCTGCTTCCTCTGGAGTCTATTAATTCTTTTCTAATCAGAGACAAAGCAATCAGAGCACAGGCACACACTGGCTCTTCTGGGTCTACCTTTAAGAATAAGGAGCAGATGTGGGAAATAGCCCAGTGGTCTCCCTCAGGCCCCCAAGGATGTGTCCCTTTAGAGTGGAACTTGTGAGTGAAATGAACACGGCCTTGAAGCTTTTCATCTGTGAATAACACAGTACATTCATGGTTCACCATTATCCAAACATTTATAACCTTTCATTTCTGGTTTTTATGGGTTTTAATATTAGTTCCAACCTTCATGTGTACCTTGGAAGATTAAGAATATTCAGCTTTATTATTTTTATTGAATGCTCCTTTCCTGAACTTATAGAATGAATGGAGAATATAGATAACCCCCAATTTTTCTTTCTTTACAAAATGATTAGCATGAAAAAGAGCTCTGTACTCTCCTATAATTATATAGAAACCAAATGAGATAGTTCAGGTGATAGAAACTATAAACTTCAAAGAAATATGTCTTATGTATTCATCTAGTAGTATATGTGATTATTTTATAGAAGTCTAACATATGAGAAATTATTACCTCATATACATACTGAATTCATAAGTATTGTATACTCCAAATATATCATATATAGAACTTAATACATGTTATGTATTGTCTCTATAAAATTTAAGTCATTTCCAAATTGGCCTTATGCTTGAAAATACTAGATAAGTGCTGCCTCTAACTTATTGTCACATTTAACACTCTTGCCAAATCATTCTGATAGTATCCTCAGTGTACATTTTCTCTATGTATACACTATACTAGTTCTTTAACCTACACAAAGCCATTCTGGTCTTGTATTTTCTACAAAGTGATCTTCTGAATTCTTAACCCCTGCAGGCTGGCCTTCATCTTAACAATGTATCTGCTTCCTTTTCAAGAACAAGAATATGTTGCTTTATTTAAAGTCTAGAAGCTATGACATTGCCGAAACGATGACAAACAATGGATCGTATCATAGACCCTTTTCCCCTCATGTAATGAAACCTGTTTTTTCTTCTTATTTTGTAAAAAAATCTGGTAGAACAGCAATCTGCTTTACTAAATGCATGGAATGAGGAAGTGGTGACTCTGTTATTACTGGGATGCAGGCTACGTAAACTGACTTTTCCAAATGAAAAAGATCACGAAGCTGATGACAGCATCTTTTCTATTTCTCACACGGCTGCTAGTTCAAAAATATCTTGTCATATCTCCCTCAGCAATATTTATTGAGGTTTATTGTAAGCCCAACATCTTCTAGAGGCAGAGCAGAAAGAAAGCAAATCTCACATGTGGCCCTTGCACTGGAGAAGCTGCCCTAAAACATAGCCAAGAAATCCTCTGTAGAAAAGATTACAAACAAAGTAATCCATCAGTAAACTTAGAAAATACTTTACATATCCAGACAGTGCACAATAGTCTTTGTAAACTGCAGTAACCATAAAAGATACCTATAAAAAGCACTTTATATTAAATTCTCACACTGTGACTCAAAAGTCTGTCCACTAGGGAAGTTTAGTAGATAAAGAGATTTTATGGATGAGTAAATTAGAAAGATGTCTGGGATATATTTTGAATCCCCTATTTAAACTAGAGAAACTAAGGACAAAAGAGATGTTAACTGTGGTAAGATCGTTGAGGAGTTGGGATTTGAAAAGGGTTTTGCGGCTATCAAAGACAGGGCTTTCTTGTCATAATCTGGAGAAAGACAGTTAAGACTGCTGTTGAGTGGCACAGAAGTTATATCAGTGACCAGAATATTAGGAAGAAGGTTGGGTGTTAGGTCATCAGGTGAGTACTATGGAAGATATGAAAAGAGAGTTGAAAGAAGCTCTAATGTTTTCAGGTACAGCAAGCCACATAATGATAGATGTTAGCTGCAGTCCTGCCGGGTGAGGGTCAGGATAGAGGACATACGGCTTTTGATTTTGGTAATGCTAAGTTTGGAGATGCTAATTAGACAATGCATGATATTGAAAAGTCAGACTTGAAGTTGGGAAGGCTTTCAGAATTACATGATTACATAATTTAATTCCCTTAGATGATCAAGATACTCCAAAAGATGAAAATTAAGAGCATTGATGTGGGGAGCTTTGAGGCCAAGTGAGAGAAACTATATCAGTGGACAGTAAGAAGAAACTGGGGATATGATAGGAAATCAGAAAATCAGAGCAAACAGAAAAACCATGGAGAGGAGTTTTAGAAGATAGCCGAGTGGCAATGCCAAGGACTAGAGAGAAGTCTGAGAGAACAACTAAAGAGGGATTTGGTGGTTAAGATGCTATGAGATGCCTTCATTTCATTGAAGAAATTTCATAGGTTTTCTTTAACACAGGGATATGTGAGCATCTTTGAAAGTTGTCTTGGGCAAGGTGTTGGCAAGGTGGAGGATTCACTTTGTACAAAAGGCATAGCCAGCCTTCCCTTCCTGAGGAGAAGGTAACATTAAGCAAGAACTCAATTTCTTCACTTATAGTAAAGTCTCACTAGTCACTATAAATTATGAAAAATCGTAAGTTAATTTTCTCTTGATGGATTAAATCTCCTGTAAGCAGACTCAGGGGCCAGGGCTTCACACCCCTAGTATGTGCTGAGATGGCAACTGAGACTGGGCATGGTGGCATGCACCTGTAATCCCAGATCTTGTGAAAAGGTGGTTCACTACAAGGCCTATCTAGTGGAGAGACTCTAAGCATCCTGTAGACCCTTCCCTAAAAAATACAAAGTGAAACTATTTTCTTTTGAGTACAAGAATGCATGATGATTCACATCAGCATGAAAGAATTCAGAGATGAAAATAGTCCTGTTAGAAGTTGTAAGCTGCCAGCTATACCAGAGACCAGTGTTCTCTGTGACTTCTGACAGTTAAATATATCAAAGTCTTTAATTACATCTACACTGGGCTGCAGAATTGTCAATTGCAGTGCTCTGCTTTCTTCAGTGACCCTAATATTTTCACAGGTAAGTGTGTGGGAGATAGGGTCCTCTCACTAGAGGGAAGCAATGGCTTATTCACTGTGAGGCAGGGAGTCTAAGGACGAGCCTCAGTATGGTAAACTCTTAAGACTTTGGAAAAGGGAGGACCAAATGAAATGAGAACATTCTAGGCAAAGGCATGGATCTGTGCCATCTCAGCCCATTTTTGTGCTGCTGGAAGAGAGAATCACAGTGTAGGTCATTTAGAAAGAAGAGGTGCTTATTTCCCACAGCTCTCCAGTTTGATGTGCAAGGTCAAGAGCCTGACTAGTTTGCTCTCTGATTTTCAAGTTGATACAATTTTGCCACATCCTCCACAAAAGGGGAGCATTATCTACTGTGGTTGAAGAGCAGAAGGGAAAAAGAACAAATCCATGCTCACAAGCCCCTTTCCTTCCTTCGTTCGTTCCTTCCTTCCTTCCTCCCTCCCTCTCTCCCTTCCTTCCTCCCTCCCTCTCTCCCTTCCTTCCTCCTTCCTTCCTTTCTTCTTTCCTTCTTTCTGTGGTGTGGAGGTCTGCATGCAGGGGCATCATAATGAGGTACATCTCCATGCCTTTATGAATACTATAATTGTTTTGAGATGGTGTTTCTCTAATTTGCTAAGTTTCCCAAGTAGTGTTTCAACTTGTGATCCTCCTTCTTCATCTTTTCAGAGTGCTGACACTACAGGTATGCACCGTGATGCCCAGTACTGTAAGAATTTTTTGTTAGCAACATAAATCCTTTCACTTTTCATTTTGAAATTAAATTTCTAATAAGTTAATTTTGAGGAACACATTCAGATTACTTGAATATATTCAAACATATTAGTTTCTTCTATAGGCACAAAATTTAATCAAAATTAAATTTTGATTTCTGAATTAAATACAGTAACACTTTATGAGAACCAAAAAATCAAGATAATGCTAAGAACACACTGCAATCAGTAGTGCATAACTGTGATCTTTTTCAAAATAACTTATTCCTCTGCCCACCCTTCTCCTTGGGATGATGTGGGGTGATACCATGCCCAGGAGGTGACATGAGAGGAGGTGATGAAGGCAGGAATTGTAGCCCTACTGAAGTCACTCGAGCATTAGGCTACTGTTGACCTTGCGTGAACGCAAACGTAGGACGGCACCAGTGAAACTGTGGTAATGGAAATGGCTCTGAAGTGAGCAACAAACGGTATTGTGTACCCTGGAGACAGACTGAATAAAAGAGTGGACCATTTGCCAGGCTTGACACAGTGCAGTTGCGTGAGATTTCATCACTCTACTCAGTTAAAACCATGTGAATTGCTTATTTCCTAAAGTTTCTAATAATGTTTTTAGGCTGTTTGACCATGATTAACTGAGATCACAGAACAGCAAAATTGAATAAGATGAGACTGATAATAGGAGTTTTAGCCAACAAGACATTTTAACTTATCAGACCAGGAGGCCAGAGTACATGCTTAAAGAAAGAAAGAGAAAGAGAAAAACCTGGGCAGGTACAGCACCATAGGACCTGCTCTAAAGAGAGCGTGACGAGAAATTATCACAAGAGGGGAGAAAATATTGATTTGTGTGATCGGAAACTGCTATGTTCATCAAAATTTAACTTAAAAATTAGGAATCTCATATGATTAAAAATAAAAGGGCAAGAAAGAAAATAAGGTGTATAGGGACCTGAGAGTTGTTTAATGTACAGTTTAAACCAGTTTAAAGTACAGTCCTAAGAAGACTTTTCTCTCCTACAGAGAAAAAGTAAAAGAACAGATGCTGCAGTCTCCATATAGCTGTGCTTGTTCTCACCTTACCAAGGTGTTTTTCAGAGCCAAAGGAAAATCTTTGTTTTGTGAGATTTTCACATGCCTTGAGACTGCTAAAAAAGTGAATTTGTCCCTGTGTAAATGAATTTATGTATTTCAAAATATTCATGAATGTCCCTAAAACACAAATTAAGGCCCTTATCTAGAGAGTAAGGTAAGTTGTAGACTTTTAACAGTCTCTGTGCAATGCAGAAAGAACTGTGAGATTGAACTATTGCTTCTATAGAAAAGAGCAGCTCTACCATGGCCTGTGATAGTCTATCAGGTTAAATCTCCACATCTCTGTATCTCTATATCTCTCTATATATCTACACCCATATATTTGCCTGGAGTAGGGTTTTTAGAATGAGACAGAATAAATTTGAGATAATAATACCCTTCTCTCCAGTGAGTTCCTCTGCATATGATCTGCTATCATCAGATTTTAATTGAATCTGCACATTTGTTTGTTAGCATGTAATCTGCTTGTCATTGTTTCATGATAGAGAAAATCAATAATCTATTATAAAGCTCTAGGGCAGCAGGCTGGTGAGCACTGATGCATATCTCTGCCTCTGCTAGTGCCTGTGCGAGGAGCCTGGCAGCAGGGTGCCATCACTGAAGGGCTATCAGAATCTCTGCGAAGGGACAGGAGTCACTGACACTTCTCAAAAGCATCCCCAAGGGATAGTTGTACTGTACATTTAGCATCGGCAATCACTGAGTTGAAGTAATATTAGTTGGAGGTATGAATAACACAAAAGAGACAAGACAGCAGCCTGCTGTCCTGACAGGGAAGGCCACTGGAATGGTGGGAAAGCTCTAGCGAGCAACCAAGGAAGTCAGTCTCAGAGGATTCAACTTCTACTGATAAGTTAGTTTTCGATTCCTAAGAGGCAGTGATACATGTTTTCAGCATCTTAAGGCATAATACAACTAACCCTTGTGGCCATAAAAAGCCAGTAATGTTTATAAAATATGTACAGAAGGGTGTGAGTGAGCAAGAGATTTGAGATAAAATGCCTATTTTTCGAAGAGTCCATAAACTAACTTGATTCATATTTCAAAACTTGATGAAAGATAACCAGTGACCATCTCAGTAGCCTGAGTTTTCAGCTTTCAAGTTTTTCTGCCTTGAAACTCACCAAGTTCTTATGTTTCATAGTTGTTTTAGTGGCCAGCAAGGCCACTCAGTGGAGTGCCTGCTTAGGCAAGCTTAGGCAAGCACAGGGACCAAGGTTCAATCCCTAGCACCAGAAGCTGCACCAGCCCTGTCCTCAGGGCATGCCATATAGGCTGGGGCATAGTCATGAACGCAGTACCGGGAAGATTGAAAACAGAAAGATCATCATGAGTCCAATCCACATAGTGAGACCTAGTAACAATCAATTTGTTACAGTTTGAAAAAAAAAAAAGTTGTTTTATGTATAAGACTTGCCTTTTCCTATATTTTAAACAAATTATAGTATAGATACAGTATATACACTATTCAGCATTTTGATTTCTTTTGTCTATATAGTATGTCTTAGGAATTGTTAGTGTTTTAATAAGTCTTTGGTTCAAATGCTAAAGCTCAAACTCACAGGTATTGATGAAAACACGTAACACCCAGCAGGAGCTCAGCAAATGATCACTATTCCAAAATAAACAAGCCAACACTGCAGCACCTGTCTGCTGAAATGAAATTCAGTGCTGTGCGATAGGGAAGCTGCTGTCTTCACCTCAGAACTACCAGAGAAGCAAGCCTTGGCTGACATCCGCCAAAGTAGTGTTTGAAAGGAGCCCAGATGTATTCCTGATTCTGATGTGTGCCCACACATACGTGGAAATATTTTATATCTGAGTCTGAGGTCCTCCAAGTGCCACTGACCTGTAGCTTTGCCTAAGACATTGGGCTAATAATAAGGCAATGAATTATGTGCTCAAAGATTTAACTGGAATGTTTAAATATTCCTTTCTTTTGTTGAGGGCTTGTATTTCACTCCTTTGTTGAAAATATAACTATCAATAGGAAATGTGTGAAACATTTTAATGAAGGGCTTGTCATCCATTATCATTAATGTATTGTTCTTACATGTTAGAAAGCAATACTAGGAATTAAATTTTAAGGTGTTATAACTGTTTTGGTTCTTGTGCTTTGTACAAACACTAACCATTATATAGCCAGCTGATATCAGCAGTTGCTACATCTTTTAAAACTCTGATGTTAAAATTTTATGATTTGTAACAGCCAAGGCTTAGAATCTCTGCTTCATTTATAAATATACTACTTCTGGCCTGTGGCATCATGTGGGTAGCAACCAAAAGCAGACTTTGGGCTTGGGAAAGGGAATTTAAAGAGCTCAGATGTCAGGGATTTAAGTTTGAGGAGATTTTACTTTGATACCTTTTCCTTTATTACTGTTCATGGTGAGCTCTTTCTGTAAAATACCCTCATTCTTAAAGTCTTCTTATTTTTAAATTGAATATGGGTTAGGCTAGTGTTCCTTATTGAAAATACAAGTTCTGGATACAGCTGCATTTTCTTTAGGTAGAAAAGTATAATTAGTGTGCTATCAGTTATCTTCAAAATCACTGTAAAGAGATGATGTCCTTAAGCCAGGCATGGTGGCACACACCTGTAATACCAGCACTTGGGAGGCTAACGCAGGAAAATCAGTGTGAGTTTGAGACCAGCCTGGACTACAAAAGTGAGCTCAGGGCCAGTCTAAACTGCATAGTGAGATCATGTCTCGAAATGACAAAAAAAAAAAAAAAAGACATGATGTTGTTAACTGTGGGTGCTTGCCTGTGCACATGCCTGATGGGGACTGAGGAGAAAAATGCTCAGTGATGTCAGTGAACCATTGAGCCACTTTAATTTAGTGTCCATAACGAAAGGTGCTGAGAAGCTATGTGTACGTTTTGCAAAACTATTAGTGGTGACAGATAGAAAATTCCAGGCCTATGTTAATTTCTGTGTTCAGTCTCTTCGCTAGAGACAAACAGCTTGTGACATCTGTTGTATAAATTTTCATAACACACACACACACACACGTACACACACACACACACACACACACACACACACACACACAGAGTCTTTGTTGCCAGGATATAAATTCCATTATGGCAGGAATTTAGCTGATTCATTCACAAAATTATTATAATAATTTAAAATAAAATCTAGTTCAGCACTACCTATCGTATTACAATATTTTTACGTGAGCAATAGTTTCTGATGGAACAGAAATAAAAGCTACTTTATTCTGCCTCAGGTTACTAGAAATGTTCACGTTATTTAGACATCATATTCGTTTATCAATAGGCATGTTTTTGGAAAAAGTCATTTCTTTGATACTGCAATTTTTATTTAATTAAATCAGACATTAAGAAACATTTTTCAGAAAATAAAAAGGTAAAAGATATTAACATTAATATCATTTAAATAGGGAAATTATTTGGGATATTAAGTTATGTTTTGGGGAATTAATGATAACATGCAAAAAATCCTGAACTTTTCTGAGTTGAACATCTTACAAAGGAACATTCTAAGACTCTGTGCACCATGTCCTTAGTGTCCTGATAATAAACCTGCATTGTGATTTTCAGGTTCAGTGAATATAACCTAGATGGAAATTTGTTTCGGAACAGGTCAGTTCAAATATTAGATTATTTATAAAAGTTATGCCATAATTTTAAAATAATATTTCTAGTACTTTATCATTTTTGTTACTATTAAATATAATTAATTAAAAATTGCAAAAGACATCAAATTACATGTTTTATGTAGATAGGTTTTGTGCTCTTGTAATTTCATTGTGACACTTTTATCAGTCCTCAGTATTATTGTCCCATGGTTTCAGGGTGATACAAGATGTATGTGTGAAAATATACCTCCAACCTGTTAGATGTCTGATATACTGTGTTGTCTAAAAATTAAAGAATGAATTATAAGCTATCTCATTGTTATTTCTTATTAAAAGTAATCAAATTAAAAAAATAAAATAAAATGAGAAAAAAAATGAATTATAGGAACAATGGAGATTAAAAGTAGAGAATATTTATGGAGAGACAGGTATATAGCTCCTGAGAGGAAGGATGGACCTCCAAATGGGTTGCAATTTATGGAGAAACTTTATAGAGCAATACATACATGGGTATGGCCTGGATTATAGCTATAACTAACAGTAAGGGTCATAGTCACTTATGCACTAGTGATCCAGTGAGGATGAATGTCACGTGAAAGTATGCATGGAAAGAATTGAGACTCTTTCTACAAAATTATGGCTCATGCTTGTCGTGGCAGCACAGGTACTAAAATTGGCAATGATGGGTCCAGAAGTCTTAGTGACTCACGGGGCGATTGGTGTCTATCTAGGGCTCATTAGACCTGGTGCTCATCCTTTGATCACACAAGTGAGTCACTTCATCTTTATCTTGAGGCCTCATCTCCAGAAGATGTCCCTAGACACAGCTCAGACATATTCCATCTTTATTTTTTTAATTTAATATTTTTATTGTTTAAATTTAAGAATGGTTATATTACATATTTTCATCATCAGACATGTTCCATCTTTATGCTGGCTCTCTCCTGGCCAGCCCCTCTCTGAATGCTTATAATATTTCTGCCTCGCTTAGCTGCCTATAATATCATGACATTAGCATTGTCCTAGAAGTCAACTTCTCTTGGATACAAAATAGCTTTCTTCAGTAGTGGCCAAAGTAATTTGAAATATTATCTGATTACTGTTAGTGTATCCAGTAAATATTGGCAAAGTTATTCTTATTTTGTAGGAAAAAAATTGGAAGTACAGTCAGAGAAAGTCAACTGCTTAAGGCTTTTCAACAAATCATTTTTGTATGGGTGAGATCAAGCTTCCCAAGTCACAGCCTAATACTCAGGGGACCCACTGCTGCCAAAGATGTAGAAAGAAGGAAAAGTCAAGTGTGCACCTCATGTAACTAGAATAAAGTTCCTGAATCATTTCTGACATGTGCTGAAGGCTTTAAAATGCATAAGTCGAATTATATACACATGTTGCTGCATTGTAACTGGAAATAGTTTGTATTACTTGAAAGTGTTGATGTGGATGAAATGATGCTGAAAGCAGTTGAGATCAAGTATTTTTTCACAGTGTGATAATATAAATGAATTTTTGTTGCACAAAAACCTATTTTGATGTTGAAAGCATAAAAGAAAAAGTTTGAACATTAAAAAACTAATGATATTATTTTTAAATATAGGAAACAATTACATTGACGAATATTAAGCACAGTCAGTTAAAAACAAAATAAAAACTGAACAGTGCCTATCAAATGTCCAATTAGGATTGGACATTTATAAATTCTAAATTATAGGTCATCTACAATCTACCTCCTATTTTTCTTAGTTCCTTGGTTGTTCTCTTTGTGAAATGATTTCCTCATTTGCTCCTAGCAAACTTTTCTTCTCTTTTTGCCTTAGTTCAGAGTTTCTTGTGTGTTTTCCAAATCCATGGGAAGCTCAGAGGGGGAATTTAGTTAGAGAAGTTTGGTGAATATTACATGCAGTAATATTGTGGAGAGGCCCGGAGGAGAAAGGAAGCCTTCTCTGCAGTTGGTGGAAATGTGGACTGGGAAGTCTTATGCATAAAACTCACTTTCTTTGAACTAAGATATTTGACTGGAAAGGGATTTGCTCCAGAATCGCCGTGATTTCAGATTTTTGTCCTTTCTCCAATGTTTGAGAATTTCTATGACCTTATTTAATAGCAAACATGAAAAAAAAATTCCCATATTAGAATAACCATATTTCTCATTTAATGTATCACATAGAGCAATTTATTTGTTTATTTATTTATTTTGAGACAAGGTCCTGCTATGTAGTTTGGACTGGTCTTAAACTCATTATAAAGTGTTTACAACATAAATCTTTTCGGGGCTGGCAAGATGGTTCAGTGTGCTAAGGCTTAGGAAATCTTAGGCAACCACAGAGACCGTGATTCAGTCCCAGGCACCACATGCTGCACCAGACAGACCCCCAGAGCAGGCTGAGCTGGCCATAATACAAAAAACAAACAAACAAACAAACAAACAAAAAACAAAGATGAATCTTTCTTTATAATATTTCAGTGAAGCCTAGGCTTGCCTTAAATTCTCTGTAATCCTCCTGCCTCAGCTTCTTGAGTCCTGCGGTTAGAGGCATGTGCCACTGTGCCTGGTTAATGTGTTTAATTACTTGGCAAATAAAAACTGCTTTCAGTTTGTAGCTTGAACATGATATGTCTTGTTTTTTAAATTTTTCCAAGGAAATATAAGCTTTTAGTGTGCAGTTAAAAAAACATCTCATACTCTGATACTTGATTGCTTTTAATTATAACATAACAAGGGAATATTTAAAAACTAAGATTTGTTGAGGACCTATCCTTGTTAAGACCAGTGTATTGAATGTGCAAGTGCTGAACTGTCAATGAAACAGGAGACATTTTACCCAGTGACATTTGAAATGATTCTCCTTGCAGGGGAAGCCTGTGGGAACCCCAGATGCTGGTGCTTACTTCCGCGTGCTTGCAGAGCATGGAGTTGCTGCGCTGTTTACAGCCCCAACTGCAATTAGAGCAATCCGTCAACAGGACCCTGGGGCGGCCCTGGGGAAGCAGTACTCTCTGGCAAGGTGAAGTAGTATGTGCCGGGCAATGTACATTAAAAATGGCAATCAACATGAGTAACTGAGTCTTATGATTTTTCTCCTACTGCACTACCTCTATAGGAAGAGTCAAAGAGTCTGACTTATTTTAGGAATTGTGCTTCTAAATAGAGTTTTGGAGTAATGAGACTGCATTTTATAGATTTTTAAATGTCCTATCATGTTTATTTCAGTTCAGATCTTGCCAAAACAGTTTTCTTCTTTCTCTACTATGTTTATATTTTTCTTCAAGATGAAAATACTACTTTTGGCTTAAAATACATGTTAGCTCAGCATCTAAGTGTCCTTTGAATACAGAAGAATGGCTTTAATGGGAAAATAATATTTGAATTCGTGTATGCAGATAAAATGTGAAAATTATACTCCAAATTACATTTGTTGAAGGACCAAAGGAAACTATTTCACTTCTGCTTTGTAATAATGTGCTGTGCATAAGTGAGATATTTTTGTTCTGGTTTATTGACATCTATTCTAGCTTAATGATATGTATATTCAAGGATAATTGCAGCAATTTGTATCAGCAAGGTAGCTTCCAACATTAGCTTTCACTAGACTCTTTGATATAGGTCACTGCTACACTAAACTGAAAGAAGAGAGTTTGTAGTTTCTTCAAGTGACAAAGTGAGCTTGAATTGAAATAGTTTAAATATTTTACATAAATGCAAGCAAATTTATACTTTAATTGATATGGCCCAAAGGAAGTAAAGTAGATAGAAGCCTTCAAACTGTAGACAGCTTTCCGTTTGTGCCAGGTTGTTAGTTTTATCTGTTTCTCTTTTCCCTTTTCTTTGTTTCAAAAACAATTTGAATTTATCTAAAATATGTTTATAGTTGTAAAAAATGCGCTCAGTAAAAAGTGTTCACAAGATGAGTCCTTCTTTATAATATTTCAGTCATTCATTCATTTGTTCCTCCATTTAGTATATTCTTATTTCCTTTTCTCTACATCAGGCCAAAGGACAGAAAAAATGATTTTGACAAAAATGTCATGGAACATGTACAGTCTCCACACCTTCAGGCAATTCGAGGGATGTAGAGAAAACAGAGATTCTAGTTCCAAGTTGTGTCTCGTTACTGACAAATGTAACCTGATCACAGGTCATGAAGCTGTGTTATAAGTATGCTCAAGGTCATATTTATTGCTAATGTTTACCTATTTGCCTGTGGTTTTTAGATGATATACTCCCTAGAACAATGTTGAATTAACATGCCAATAAGATGAACACATGTTCATGTGTATGAGGTCTCAACAAAACAGCCAGGGAGATAGCTCAGTGGCATAAGAAGCTGCCTGACAAGTACAAGGTCCTGAGGTCAATCTCCAGTACAGAAAAGAAAAAAAAAACCAAAAACAAAAAAACATTGCACACCAATGTAAACAAAACATAAGACATTTCCATCATCACAGTCCACTCTCTCAGGCACTTAAGTTATTCATGAGGAGTCATGTATCTGCTTTTAAATTAATCCATAGAAATATTTAAGCTATTTAGAATGCTTTAATTTTATACACACTGCACATAGTTGAGTACTATTCATGATAAATGAATATTGATCACTACTATGTATCGCATACCATAGCCTTGATCTCCCTTAATCATCACAGCATTATTGTAAGCAAAACCTGGGATCAACCTCACTTTATGGAAGTAAGAATCAGTAAATCTTCAAAAAGAAACTAAAATAGACAATATGACTAGATCACTTCCTCTTGACTCAGTAATGTAAGTATACTTTTACTGTTAAGGAGCAAATTTAAAGAAATAACTTGGGACCAGGGAGATAGCTCAGTGGTCTCAGTGCCTCGCTGGCAAGCTCACTGCCACTGAAACCTATAATCCAAGTCCTCAGGAGGCTGAGACAGGAGAATTACTATGACTCTGAATGAGGTAGCAAGACCCTGTACCAAATAGATGATAGTTAGATAGATAGATAGATAGACAGATAGATAGATGATAGATAGGCAGATAATAGCATTTTTTTTAAATTTAAAAATTAATTTGACCCAAGCATTTTGGCATTAACGGATTACATTAAAGTGTGTGTGTGTGCAAGAGAGAGAGAGAGAGCGAGAGAGAGGGAGACAGACAGACAGACAGACAGAGACAGAGACAGAGACAGAGACAGGGAGAGAGATTGAAGACTGAAGCCAAGATCTTCCTCCTGAGCTTCATGCCCAGGCTTTCAGAAATTTTATTTTGAGGCAGGCCTGACTGAATTTTCTAGGCTGGACTCAAATTTAAAATCCTCCTATCTAAGCCTCCTAGAATGCTAGATTATAGGCATGAGTCACCATATCCAAGTTTTTTGTCTCTTCACTAATAGGTCCACTGAATTATCTTAAATCCTCACTGATCCACCAAGAGTGGAACTAAGCTGTTAACTAATAAGGAATGTACAACCCTAGAGAATTAAGATGTGTCATGTATTACCCACTCCCCACAATATATTTAACTATTATGTACAAGTATGCATCAAAATTAAAAGAAAACAACTATGTTATTTTCAAAACAAAGAAATTGAGATCCATTAAATGTTTGAATTAGAGGCTGAATAAAGACATCAAGTCTCTTCATACAACACCACTGGTATTAAATTCATATTCAGGATATTTCACACTTCTTGAGTTAACATTCACTAGATATGGTTGCAATTTTACAGAATTTAAATTGCTCTTCTAGAAATTTTATAGGGTGTTTTATATGTATTTGTTTTCATATATACCTATAATATGATGTATGTATAATTATCTATATCTCTAGTAGGTAGATAGATGATAAATAGACAGACAAACACACAGGCATAGGGACAGACAGATCACTGGGATATCTGTCAAATATTTCAGCTCCCAACACTAATGTAGAAGAGTACTGTGGAAAAAAGAAGCATACAAAGCTATGAATTCATTTTAAGATATAGATAACTAAACTTTAGAAAACCATTTTACAAGTGATTTAGTATAATTATCTTTTCACAAATGAGAAATAAAATGCTAGACAAGTAAAATGACATTTCTAGGCTTATAGAGCTACTGTACAGTTGGAGCAAGCAGTAGCATAATTAGATTTTCCTTCTGGAGTTACACTCACTGGTTTTCAATCAACCGTTTTTATATTCATGTGACTTTAGGAAAGTTACATAACATCACTGTTCTTCAACCTTTTTGTTGCTGTTTCAGGCAAGATAACGTTGGCCATAGTACAACAATAAAATGAAAAAATTAAAAGAACATGGTCCAAGCAAGCCACTTTAAACATTTAAAATAGACTGAACTTTAATTATTATTATCTTTTGCTTTCTAATTCACTTTCTTTTTCACGGCATCAGAATGATTTATTTTCCCAGTTTAATTAAGTTAGAAAAACTCAATGCTGAGACTAGAAGATTAAATGGCACTATAATTTTGATGACTTGAAATGTAGGTGAGCTAAGAAGAAAGTAAATGCATCTGTGGACTAGAAAGCTAATAGGTTTGCAAAGTGGTGAGGTTGTGTGAAGCCAGAGACTTGTTATATGCGCCACAGAGCACTGGAGGCCCAGTGAGGACCTGGGACCCTCCTGCCTTGACCGCAGGAGCAGAACCAGTTTAGAGCTGAAAGATAGGCCCGACATTGCTCCTCCATCTGTGGTGCATCTAGAATACCTGTTCGCAGTTTCTTCCTGTGATTTAAGTCAAGCTTTGGTTCAGAGGCCTGAATGAGACAGAAAATAGTCTTACAATTGGAGACTGAACTACCCTGCTCATTTGTTGTGTTGGAACATACTCTGAGACATTCCAGATGTCACTGTGAATAAATAAACTTGGTTCAGCACTTTAATCCCAGATCTCTAGGGAAGAAATATGTCACTTATACATCTATTGGACAGAAAGGGGAAACCAGAAGAAGTCTCAGTGAGAGAGATCAAACAAAGAACCACGCTTTCAAAAAGACAACTGAAGCCGGGCGTGGTGGCTCACGCCTGTAATCCCAGCACTCGGGAGGCTGAGGCAGGAGGATTGGTGCGAGTTCAAGACCAGCTTGGGCTACAAAAGTGAGCTCAAGGCCAGCCTCAACTGCATAGCGAGACCCTGTCTCAAAAAGATAAAAAAAAAAAAAAAAAAAAAAAAAAAAAAAAAAAAAAAAAAAAAAAAAAAAAAAAAAAAAAAAGACAACTGAAAAATACAATTGCACAACTCATAATGAAATGTAATACTTTATAATAAGGATTTAAGATGAAATTAATTGCATATTGCAGTCATATCAACTTTTAAAATAAATATAAGCACTATGAAAGTGATAAAATAACATGACATTTACATAATAGAATGGTTTATGAAAATAAACTAAAATGTAAGTGACAATGTAAACTAAATTAAATGTATTGACATAATCAATTAATCTATTAAAACCTATAAAATGGGTTTAGGGTAACTTTTCAGGATGCAGAACACAAACAGAGGAAATTACAGGTCATAAAAAACACTTAAGAAAAATTGAAAAAAAGAAACTAAAAATGCTTCCAATAAGAATTTTAGAAGAAAAAAAATTACAAGATGGTTAAACTTATTAAAAAGTCAAGAGTTTGAGCCAATAGTTAAGACTATTAAGAGAATTGAAGGAAACATGAATCACAGATGGAAAGTGATATCCAGACACCAAACAAAATAACTGTCAGTAATCCACTTTGAAGTGTCATTTTAAATTTCAGACTATCAGTTGAGACTATGAAAATATCCAGTAAACTACCAGAAAGACTTGAAAAATCACCAAAGAATTGCCATGCCAAATCAATACTACGAGAACAGGGTAATATCTTTGAAGTGCTCAAGGAGAACTATCACACATAGCTTGAATTTTGAAGCAAAATTATTAAAAAGTTAGGTCCAAGTAGAAAATAGTTTATAAATGAACTTAAAATCCAAAGACTTCTTTAAGATCCTCTTCTATAAGAGGGTAACAACAGATGCAAAACATTGGCTGAGGGCTGAAGAGATAACTAAGTGGTCCAAGTGCCTGTAGGGCAACCACAGGGCCCTGATTCAATCCCTGGTACCACATTCCATGTAGCCCTGGAATGCTAGATGGACAGTATAGGCCACTGAAAGTAGCTATGGTGGTGCATGCCTGTAATTTCAGTGCTGGGGAGGCTGAGACAGGAGGATCATTATGAGTTCAAGCTGTGTAGTGAAACCCTGTATCAAATAAATAAATAAATAAATAAATAAATAAATAAATAAATAAATAATTTAAGTAGCACTAAAAATTGATGTTGATGAACTTGTGTAATTATTTCTTATATAATTTTTTGAGATTTTATACGTAAATAAAAGTCAAGACTCATGTATTAGCAGCAAGCAAATGGCGATAAGTTGTCTACTAGAAAGGTAGCATGGTATGCTTGCACTATAAAGACTAAGAGTATAGAGAATTATGAGCTTAGGCTAGAGGTGCAGTCAGGGTTGTGTTCTATTAGATGCAATGATTTATTATAATATCATTCTACATATGATGCTAGTGTTGAAACAAGGCTTAATAAATAGGCCAATGGAGCTAAGCACAGGGCCATTGTTTCATTATCCCTAACGCTATACCACATAAAAGTGAATTGCAACTGAACACATTTTTTCAGAAGAAATGATGTAAGGTTATTTGGATATACTTATAATTAGGGAATAGTTTTCAAAATATGAATCAGACACCATTATGGAAAATATTTACATAATTTATCGTATTAGAATGAGTAATTTCCACTAATAGATAAATTACGTATATCTACACCAAGAGAACATATTTGTACCATATTATGGGCACTAAAGAATTAAGAAGAAAAGAATTAAGATACAGAATGTATAAGGAACTCTTACAAATCACTAAGGAAACAATCCAGTAGACAATTGGGCAAAATGAATACTTCATGGAGAAACAACTAGTATAGCATCCAACATTAAAATGACTTCTTTCTCACTGATCATAATAAATATGAATTTTAAGACACAGCATTGTTCCCATTGTCTAGTAAAAAAAATCAGAGTGTCTAACAGTGACCCTTGCTGGCTAGGATAGAAAATATCAGAACTCTTCTTACTCTGCTATTAAGAGTGTCACTTGGAAATGTCTAGTAATACAACTACGTTTACACTCCATGGCCAAACCTAGAATATTTTGAAGGGCGAAGGAAGAGAGAAATTCTCACAAATATAAGCAATGAACCTAGTGCCAGCAGGGTCTTAAGACTATTCTTTGAAATCTATAAAACTAAAATAGCCAATAGCCTACCTGCCAATGAAATCAATACAGAATGCATCTTAGGGAAATCAGACTATCAGGAGTTTCACTGATAAACAGCTCTGAGTGCTCTTTCCCTCAGCAAAGCAACCTGAAAGAATGATTAAGCACACTACATTTTAATCAAAGTAACTGAAGTAGAACCCCCTCAGAGGACCAGAAGAACTTTCTTAGAGCCCTGGAAACCAACTTAACTGCATTGAGAAGGGAGGGAAAGCCTTTGCCCTTGGTCACCCCATTCTGCTAGCTGGAATTAGATCAGAATCGAGAGATGCTGCTCCTTATTGAGAAAGGTGGAAGAGGACCCAGCAGCTTCCATCACCACTGTGGACACCTGTGGCATCACTATTGCAGAAGCCTGGAGCTCTCATAGATCTGAGGCCAGGTGAAGAGGATTTGTAGTCTACCCACCGAGCTATCCACAAAGCCTGAAGTACCACAGTAATTTTCATGAGGCTAAATTCAGGAATCTGGCTCCCGCAATCCTTTTCAGTGTCTGCCCCCTGGATCCTCATGTTGCTGTTAATGACTATGAGTTATGTCAGACTCAAAAACGAGAGACGTTTCTTCAACTAAACCTCCCCATGGTGTCAAAGAAGAGGAGAGTTCCTAAACTTGGAGTCTTCATAATCTCTGTGAACACTCCATCATCCTAGACCACAGAAACATCCATCATCTGTTAGTAATTACTCACAGCTGAGGAAGCCATGCGGAGCTTGCATCACTGCACACACATGGAATCAGTCACTGCACTGCCAAAGCAGCATCTTCAGGCACATCTACAGTGGATATCTTCCCTCACCGTGGAGTCTGAAGGATGTGATGGCACTGCCAGGCTCATAGACATCAAAGCAAGAAAACACAACATATGAAAAAGCAAAGCAATGTGACATCAGCAAAAGAAAATCATTATTCCTCAGTAACTCACACCAAAGAAAAAGAAATTTAGGAGTTCTTGAAAATATATTTCAAAACACGGATATGAAGGAAACTCAGCAAAGCACAGAATACTGAGACAATTCAGTACAATCAGGAAAACTGTTCATGGTCTAAGAAATTCAACAGAGATAGATGTCATGAAAAAGCTAAAAACTGAATTGATTATATAAAAAATAGAGTTAAGCTCTAAGTAGTAACTAGGTAAGTAACTAAGTAATAAGTAATGTGCAAATGTGAATATGAATCTTTTACAATGACACAATTAAAGGGAAAATGAAAAAATAATGAAGGCAATATTCATTTTGGAGGGACACCTCTAAGTGAGTATGCATTAACATTGTGGTATTCAAGAAGTACAATAGACAAAATGGTAGTAAGGTTATTTAATGAAATAATTGCTGGAAAAATCCTGAGTGTTTCGACAGATAGGAATGTTCTGATCCACAGAGTGCTAAATTCTCTAGCATATCAGTTTATCTATTCTATAGACGCATGGATTTTAAATTTTTGTTGATTGAGCACACAGGTAATATTGTATGTAATTACCATGTAAGCATTTTACCTTTCAGAAATTTAACTCAAATATATAATTATTTATATATAATAAAAATGACTAAAGCTAACTAATTATCATATAAGTTCCTCCTCTAGTTGTAATTATTTGTTTTGAGAACATATTATATTTTATCTTAGCCTTTTACAGAAATATATTGGTGAATACTGCACCCATATTGTTTAATAGAAATCTTGAAATTCCCCATCGAATAGAATTTTGTGCCCTTTGATCAACACTTCCCTCCTTATAAATTAGGTGTTGTCTGCTTTTTTCCACAGACCAGCAGAAATGCATAGTACAGTTGTCCAAACAATCCTGCTTACACACATAGATAAATCTCCTCCCTTCTGTCCTTATTACACTCACATTTTCTTCAATCTATTTTGTTCATTAATTTTGGAATCCTTTTCATCTATTACTTCAATGGAGCTTCGACTAGCTCCACTGACACTTTCTATCTCTGTTTCTATCTCTGTATGGAGAGCTACTTATTTTTGCAGATAAATTATCACAAGGATCTTTGTTAGAGACAATTCGTTGTTTTGAAATTAGCCTTTAATAGTGCAGATGGCTAATTTCTTTCCAGTTTATTATTAGGAACTGTCTCTGCAGAAGAATATAGAAAAAGGCAAGACAGAAATATATAATAACTGCAGAAATATAGTCTGCAAAAATAATTATCCAAAAACCTGATGAAACATCATTGCCAAAATAATCTATTTTTATTCAGCATCTATTGGCACAGATGAAGAATAACTTTCTTGATTGTTAGTTCATGGTCCTTAACAAACTATTTCATTTTCTTCTGCTCTGGGTTTGATACTTAAAAATTCTTCTCCAGAATTTTTTATATCTTATCCATTCATATTTGCATTCTTCTTTAGTGTGGACTAAAATTAGTCTGACAGCATTGTTCTTTGGTTTTTCTTTTGCTTAATTTTTAGCTTTGTTTGTGCCTTCAATTATATTCAATTTTATATAATATTTTAGAAAAATACATACATTATATCATCAATAATTTTCTCCTCTCTGCTCTTTTGTTCTACTCTGGATACTGCATTGACCATTTTGTCTATGTTTTTTAATGCTGCAGTTTGGAAGTAGATTACCTTCCCATGTGTCACTATAATTGGTGTATTACACATTCAATCAATAGTAATCTAGTTGCCAGGACATGGTGGTCCATGCCTGTAGTCCCAGCACTTGATAGGCTGAGGCAGGAGGATTGATGTGAGTTTGAGACCAGCCTGGGCTGCAAAAAGTGAGCTCAAGGCCAGCCTGAACTGCATAGTAAGACCCTGGCTCAAAACAACAACAAAAATAGTAATCTAGGAGAGCGCTTTCCCATAAAATGGAACTTTAGTATAGTATGTGTTAGCTACCTGCTATGAGTGAATCCTGAAATGAAGTTAATGTTACTAAAAAGGTAATATTTTAAATAAAGTTTGAAGAACCACATGTAATTTATTGGCTATCACATTTTACAGCATAGAGCTAGAACTGATGTAATTAACTTAGGCAAATGTATCACCAGAGACTCACAAATTAGTATGTAAAATGACTAATTTTAAATTTTTAAAGTGCATTTTAAAAACAAAATACATTTGATGCTGGCGAGATAGCTCAGTGGACTAATGTGCCTGCTTAGGCAAACTTAGGCAAGCTTAGCTAAGCTTAGGCAAGCACAGGGTCTGTGGCTTGTTCCCCAGGACTGCATATCACCCTGGCTCTACCCCAGACACGATGAGCCAGCTACCGAGACTGATGACTGATTACAGGCATGATGGCACACACCTGAATCCCAGTGCTGGGGAAGCTGAAGACAGAAGGGCACTGTGAGTCAGAGCTGTGTAGCGAGATTCTGTAACAACTAAATAAATTAAAAATTAATGATAACAAATAAATGAAATGCAAGACAAAATACATTTGGAGCTTTTTAAGGTAGTTTCTCTCTTTGTACATTGTATAAGTCAAAGTCATTACTGAGAAATTTAACTGTTGAAAATAACATCACTCAGCATTTACAAATATTAATCTTCCTTAATCTTCCAATACATAAGGTGAGAACTCTTTCCCAAAATAAGGTTCAACTATATATAGAATTTTAATAAGAATTTTTATTTTAATTCTCATAGTGTTTAAAAAATAGTAAATCACATTATACAGCTTATTTATTATGAGGATTCGGAAGTCAAATGTTTGATTCAGTGTAAACTAGAGAATTTTAAATTGTTTTCGTCAGTTATGTCTTACTCTTGAATCTTTTTTATGTTTATATTTATGTTTCTTAATGCTATGCACTTGGAAGGTTATGGGTGACAAAACCAATAGCTTTCTGTAATTTGAAGAATTTTAATATATAGCTATGCAATATTTGACATACATAGACAAAGGAATCAGTTGTACAACTTTGGCATTTTTAAATTACTAACAATGTAATAATTTTTCTTTTCATTTCAATAACAATAACAATAACAATTTTAATGAAAAATAAAAGTGAATTGGAGAGATGCCAAGGATCACCTGGACTATAAATTATGTGTTATTGAACTTCTCCACTTTGCTTACTAATGCAAACATGAAGATGAATATCATAATGAAGCTAAAATAATTGCAGTTTAGTGAAAAAGCAATAGAATCACATGGTAAAATCACTGTAATGACGTTTTAAAAGCATAATGGCAAAATTTGCCATCAAATGAAAATTCACTCCTTATCTATGGTTACTGTTATATTTAATTAGGTAACTTTAATTCACTTGCTGGGGAAAGCTAAAAAACTATTAAAACTTTCCAAAATAAGAGTAATGTCACAATATCAGCTATACTTTGTTTAACCAACTAATTTTGTGCCCTTTTAATGTTTTTCAGTTACAAGATTTTACATTATGTCTCTAATAGTAAATATTTTCAGTTTATGGTTTTTTAATTTTGCATATAAACCAAATACATAGCCATCCGGACGTTACTGATTTCTTTGCAGTAATCAATGACTTTACAAATGAGGGTACACTTTTTCTTTTGATTTTTCTTTGCATATACTGCTAGAATTAGTCAAACCCACCATTTGCACATTTAATAAACACTCTCTAAATGCAAAATTCTCTCATATATTCTCAACTGTCAAGTACTTGTATGAAGAAGAAATGATTTAATACATGTTCACTTTGCTAGTCGTAGTATCAATAACAATAAAGTCCTTATATTTATAATTTTGTGTTGTGGCATTTAAAGTCATAGATGTATCGACATTGGTTTAAATTTTAAATGTGCACACTCATCTTTGTTATAGTTTAGTTTACTTTTTTTATGTGTGTGTGTGGTACCAGGGACTGAACTTGAGACCTTGCATTTGCCAGGCAGGTGCTTATGCCACTGAGCTATCTCCTGGTGCTACTTACTTATAACAATTTAATGTAGAAATATTTGTTTCATCCAGCTGTATCAGTTCTATCAGAGGAAGTCTTCTTGATAAGCCAAATTTTAATCTTGTTATAAATATTTGCGTTTGATCATTTTATCTCATTGCAATCATATAAGTAATTTGTCTAAAAAAAAATCTGTGTTTTTTCTGGTGTCTCTCCTTTATTAATCTTGTTCCTTTCCCATTCTCATTGCCTTAGTCACTTTTCTTGTTGAGACAAAATATGTGATGCTCAAAGGTAAAGGAGGAGTGGTTTACTCGGCTCACAGTGTGCAAAGATTTCAATTCATAGTGGACTGGATCCATGGTGGGGTGCACAATGCAGAGATACATCACAGAGGAGAAACAGGTCATGGCGGGCAGAAGGCAGTGCAGCATGAAAGGAGTGGAGGAGCAGCAAGCCCAGAAGACCTCGTTCTGTTCCTTATACTTCTATCCATGCTGCCTGCCACATTTAGGGCAAGTAGTGCCTACCCCATGGTGGGCGTTCTCATTATCCGCTCCCAGAATTATGGCAAACCAATCATTGGACTAATTCAGCAATCAGGCCCCCCTTGAACTCAGTTTTCATAAAACTATACATGTAGCCACCTCTGAAAAAGCCCTACTTATGACCTCATGAGGCTTTGGGAGATATCCAGAGGTAAACTAGAGCACTCCTACTCTTTTCTCAAACTTTAAATATTATCCTAAAAGCCTTGCATCATGAGAGAGGGTACTAATCAAAATCATTTAAAGGATTTCTTAACAAGATTCCTTGCTTATTTGAAATCCCAACGATCCAACTCTGTCCTCACTACAATATTTAAATTTTACCTTTGATATTCTTCATGTCAAAAAATGGTGCTTAAATAATTCATCATCTGTATTTGGAAAATACCTCACTGGATAGCTACTCAGACTTTCTTGTGACAGTGCATTGTGTCATTATCAGAAGTCCTATCCTGTGCCTAATTATTGAATCACATTGAACCCTAAATTTTGTAGCACAATGGTGATGATGAAGCATACCTAGAGAAATAGTACATGATAAATTGTCTTAACTGTAATTTGTGACAGTTCTATACCCACACATCTATGTTCACACACAGCCAATTAAAATGAAATTACCGAAGTAATGACTTGAGGAAGAATTATGCAGAGCATCAAGCTATTTTCTTTCTTCATCCAGATCGGTGTAACATTCTGCTGCTCTGTTAGAAAATCATAGCGTGCCTTTACATTCTCTCATGTGACAGGCACTAAGCACACGTGGCTGCTGGGCTCTTGAAATGTAGTACATGCAAACTGAGAGTTGCTATGAGCAGTAGAAAGACATCTTACTAGTTGTTTTCATGTTTAATGCATATTGAAATAGTAATATGTAGGGAATGTTTGGTTCAAGGAAACCTGTCATTACAACTAATTTGAGATTTCATTCTTATTTCTCCTGATGTGGCACCTTGAAATTTTCAAGCACTATATGTTTCTTGACCTGTGGTTCATGTTACATCTCAGTTGGGTCTTAGCAGTCCGTTGTATTGTCTTATTAGCAGATGGTGATACTTTCTTTTGAAAATCATGTGGAATGCTGATAGCATGTTGGTTGTCATACAATATTATTGTATATAGATAGGCTGTTCTATGGATGAAAGTTGCCATGAGTAATTTCACATGTTAGCACTTCAATTATAGATATTATTTATCAGTGGTCTCCTTGTAGTTAGGAGTTGACATGTGTGTTCAATAGTTTGAAAAGATGGTTTTCTTGTCAGATTTTCATTTTTTGCCTCTAACTGAATTCAAACTATAGCTTCAGGATTAAAATGACCTACAAAAGTCAGGGATGATATCAATGTAAATTTGCTAACATAATTTATTAATTCTATTGGCTTGATAGTCCATCTTTCATTGAAGGTCAAACTTTTTTTTAGCAATATGTTCTTCATACAATCCTCCAAGGACATTAGTCAAGTCACTGGCTTTCTCAGTAAAGGTCATGACCATGAACTTGCAGGTAACTTTTCTTTTAAATGAATTTAGGATAGGTTCCAGAGGGTCTACCACGTCTCACTTCATAGATCAGAGTCATAATGATTCTCCTGTGCTTGGCCTCACAAGTGCTGATATTAGAGGTACACACCACCACACCCAGTCTCAATCCATCTCAGCACACCCTGTGGGTATGGTCAGCACAGCAAGCTCGGGAATGAACCAGGCCACTTTGCTCTGCTCTGCCCAAGCAATGCTTTTGTCTGCCGAGCTGTCTGGAAAACTCTCATGAACTTGAAAAGGATACTTTTTTTCTGTTCTTTGCCTGGCTCAGGCTGCCTTACAGGAAGGATCTGGTGCAGCATGTGATGCTGGGGATGGAACCACATTCCGTTGCCTCTGACTGATTTTGCTCAAGAAGGCGCTTCAGACAACTGAGTTAACCCACAGTTTCCCGTAACTTCTTCATCAACACAATCCTGTTCCCTAGTATCTGTCCCTGCTAGTCTTTCAGCCATCATCAAGCCTCAGAACAGACACATCTTCCTATTCTCTAAAATTACCTTCTCCCCAAAATACCCTGTTTTTATGATTCTGCTTTCATTTTCACCAAACTTTTAATTTCTTCTATGACTTGTAATGTTTTGTTCACTGTTTCTTTCATATTTCCTGTCCATACCAGTCGTGCTTATTGGGCCTCCCACTCTCGTGGCCGGGACTCCCCCGCTGGCCTTTTCAGCGCGGTCTCTTCTTTTCTCTATCACCCCACATTCATTCTATCCCTCTAAGTATCGCAGTCTGGCAGCTGAATCTATGAAAGCCAGCTGGCTGCTCCTAAGCTCTTTCACTTCATGTTCTACTTAATGGCTTCTACAGTAACAATTCCAGGCTTATTTCCCCTGATATTACTGTTCCTTTGTCAATGTCCACTGTTCAAAACTAAGACATTTCCTCCTTTAGAAGAATGAGTCAAACTAGAGAAAGTTTTTTCAAATACCCACTTTTGTACTTTGTAAGTGTCTAGAAAATTGTAAATGTCAGAAAATTTCCATATTTAGATTGGCATTGAGGTGATAAAGATGGGTATGCCAAAGGAGCTTATAGTTCAGTGTGGGGAATGGCTAAGAAACAAGTAACTGCTGAATGTGGTGCGTGTCTATAGCAGATAAGAGGCAAAGATGTTTTGAGTGTACACTGATAAATATTTTAATCTCCACAAAGCTTTCCAAAATAGTATCATATATTAAGAGAATAGTAAAATCTTTTCAGTGGCCGATCACACTGTGTTCAAGGTTAATGGGCAGAGGTTCATAGATGATTTTTAGTTGGATGATGATGAAAGAGCTCTTCATACACTACTTCTCTTAAGAGGTAGGCCATAAGGACCTTGAAAATGGAAGGTAAATAATGATACTTTTGTTGACCATTGATAGGATCAATCCAAATTTACTTTTCTGCTTCATTCTTTCCATTTGGTGACATAGTTCTTGCAAGCACACTCATGCTCTTTAGCATCCTTGGATTCCTAGAAGTTTTTGACCTGGAGAGCTGCATTCACATTTTCTTTCTCACAAGCTAGTTGTCCTGCGTACGTCCTCACTGTGTATGTGCTCTTGAGATTAGATAAACTTCACCAGAATAACTCATGAGAGAATTCAGTGCATCCAATTGATAAGCATGTATGTTGCCTTAAAGATAATTGTGGGTATGTTTTCTGTACATAACCTTCAGGAAACTATAGCAGTGAAACTTGGAGCTAAAATTAGCAAGGCTAATTTCAAAGAGGAAAGGTGTTTCATGTTTCATTATTAGAGCAATATGACAGATGCCTTACAAGGATGAACTGAATTGCATTTCTCAAAACTGAGATGCTGTAGCTGTGAATTCTGCTTTTGAAGCATGTCCTTGTCATGCTACTCATTTGTTTACATTCGGGCCAAATGAAATAGTATATCTCATATTGCACAGTATAGCATAATGCTAACATGTTGTTTCCTCTTATGAAATTGATGGAGTTTATTCAACAATGTTTAAGAAAATATAGATAGAACTGTTCAGATATGCTTTGAAGGAATAATCTGAGTTCTCTCTTTCTCACGCCATTCAGGTTCAAAACATTATTTGTGGCTGGAGAACGATGTGATATAGAGACCCTGGAATGGTCCAAAAAGGTCTTCAGAGTTCCTGTCCTAGACCATTGGTGGCAGACGGGTGAGCATTTTCCATGCACACTCATAAAGGTTGTGAGAATGCTTAGAAATCCTACAAGGGTTGGAGGAAATCCAAACTATGACTATGAAGTACTGACTGAGGGTTCAAGTTGTTCTGGTTTCTATAGAAATTAATAGTTCTTGCTTACATTTGTTAGTATCTCTATGTTGACTGTGGGATCCCCATTCTCTTGGTGTCTAGGATCCAGGTACTAAGGATCTCTTTGTCTTTTCTTCTTCACTCTCTATGTTCAGAAAGTTATCGCAAACATCAGATTCTCCTTTCAGTGTCGCTTTCTTGCCTGTGAGCTGTGGCTGCAGCAGTGTTTTCTACCCGAATTTAAATTAACCTCATGTCTTTGCCTCGCACGCTGCTTTGGCACCCAGAGCCTGTGTTAGAACACAGTCCTCTGGAGTCCTTTTCAGAAGCTCTGGTCTGGCCTCAGAACCTCAGCCATTCTTCCTTATTTTATACAATCTGTTTTCTCTACATCGCTTCCAAGGCAGAATTATGTATGCATATACAAGTCAATTATAATAATATTATAATTTACTTATTATTGGCTTTGTTTATTCTGTTTTCATCAGACAAGTGACATCTGGGAAACAAACTTTTAGAGTAAGTAGACAGCATATAAAATTTGGAACAAGGAATTAAGGTGAAAAACACCAATCTTTCTGCTGTGTCTTTTGAGGGATGGCTTTGGACATACATGAGAGTGGATAGACAGTTTGAATCTGATTTTCTCCTTACTGAGTATAAGGAAATTTTCCCCCCTTTGACTCAGTGAAAATAGTTATGGTAGTATTATAGCCTTTTTCAGGTGAATTTCAATTCACTTCCACTTAGTTCCATGAATTACATTATAATATAATTTCTGTTCATTTTTTCAATGCCCTCATTTTCTAATTACTGGGAGTAATATCAAATGTGTATTAAAAATTAATAAGTTTCTTTGTAAAAATTATCTCTGATGAAAAATGTTTGTAGTCTTGGAGATCAAGAAGATAACTGGAATGAATTCAGGATTTTATATTTTAGATTTTTTTGTCTGAGAAATTACAATTTATACATTATCTCCTTGCTTATTGTTCTTTGGATAAATGCATACTTTATGTACTTTATGATATGAAATATAAAATACATGACCATAGCATAAAACACCTTTCTTACATTAGTGAAAATCAGAAACAAGGTTTCTGTTCTTTCCTGCTTTATTTAGTAAAAAAGAAAAATTTCTCATCTGTAGTTCAGACTTGCATCTAGGAATTCCAAATGATAAGGGCATATTTGAAGAAAAAAAAATCAATGGTGTGTATAGAGACCTATTTTTTTAAAAGTGAAGAAACCTCTCTGAAGCAAGGAGTGTTTGTAGTACTGATGCATTCCCTATTATCCCTATTATCCAAGAGAGTACTGCAGTTCCTTTCCTGGATATGAACTGAAAAGCATCTTGTCACTATTAAGATGGTTTTCTTTTCTTCATCCAAATGCAGGGCTTTCTTTCCATCCATAAGTGACCCAATGTAAGTGCTTACTGAGAGTTTTGATTATGATGCTTCCAAAGCTTGACAGTAGCCAGCGCATTGAAAAGTGAAGTGCAGTTACCGTTTTTTGGGGGGGTGGGGTGGGGTCGGGGTATCTTTACACATAATGGTCTGAGTAGATATATGCAGTTAGTGCTTTCAACTTCACAAAAGCTCACTGAAGCCTATAAACACTCACACAAGGTTAAGAGTGGTTATTGAGTTTCACATAACTTTGCAACTTTTCTTTAATGCATCTTTCAAGGAGGTTACTAGACATTTCTCATTACTGTGGAAAATGAGGTTTCCGCAAATAAAATAACTACATCTTCATATTTTATTTGGTTTTACAGTTTTTCTTTAAAGTACTGTATTTGATCCAATATATTCATTTAGCATTCTAATCAATTGAATTACATATTTTCATAATGAATGGGTAGATAAGAAGTATATATATATATATATATATATATATATATATATATTACACATATGTTTTTTAATTTATGTATTTGGTATGGGGTTGCACTGTACACCTTGGACTTATAACACTCTTCCTGCTCCAACCTCCCCACTGCTGGGATTACAAGTGTGCACCACCATGCCCAGTTTGTGTGGCTGGTTTTGTGGTACCCCCAGCAGAGCTGGCACAGCATGTGGTACCTGGGATGGAACCCAGTCCTTGCACTTTCCAAGCAATTTCCAATTTCATTCTAGGTGGTACAAATTCTGCTACTAAGAGAAGATCTAGTTAGCATCTTAATTATTCTTCAGAAAAGATAAATTTGTCATTTTTAGTTTGTATGTTCAGTACATATAAAGTGATACAGAAGCTCAGCATTTATAAACATTCTATTTTCTTAATGTTATATTGAATTGTTCAATGATTCGAAGGAATGATCAAGTACTGTATTGGTGATTATTAACTCATAGAAAAAGAAAAATACTGAAACTGCATTTCTGACTCATCTATTGTCTAACATATTTTATATAGTGTGGCACATGTGTTCAAAGGTCTATTTATAAAGCTTAAAGAATGATTAAGTGAAAAAAAAAAAAGAATGATTAAGTGGAACTTAAAACTTGACCCAAGAAAACTTGTCTTTACTTCAACTCTCATGTCTATGGCGATGCTCTTTCTTGTTACTTTCTCATTAATAGTTCTTTGGTCACATTAATATAAAATACAACAGATCAAAGATCTAAATATTAAAACAATCTTCTGGAAGACAGAATCTGTAAACTTCTTGCAGACATAAGTGTAGGCAAGGACTTTATGAATAAAACCTTGATTTCACAGGATATATTAAACGAATCAGCACATAGGATTACATCAAGTTGAAAAGCTTCAGCATAGCTAATGAAACCATCAACAGAGTGTAGATACAAACTATAGAACAGGATAAACTTTGCCAGCTCCTTCATAGACACAGGATCTATTTCTATACATTTTAGAATATTTAAAAATTTCAAATAATTACATGCCAAAATTTAAATATCTAATCCCAAAATTGGCTTCTGAAATGAATATACATGGGGCCAGAGAGATGGTTTAGTGGTCTAAAGCACCTGTTTAGTTAAGCTTATGCAACCACAGGGACCGTGGTTTAATCACTGGCACCACATGCTATGCCAGCCCCTCCCCCAGGGCAGGCTGAGCCAACCATAATATAAAAAAAAATGAAATGAGTAGATACTTTTCAGAAGAAGCATGAGTACCAAATAATACATGAAAAAATGCTCAACGTCCTGGTCATTGGAAAAAATGCAAATTAACACTGAGATTTTATCTTACTCGAGAAGACATGGCTATCATCAAGAAGTCAACCAATAGAAAATTATGGCAAGACTGTAGGGAAAAAAAGGACTTTTCAACTTTTGGTGCAATGTAAATTGGTACAATTATAGAAATCAGTATTAACATGGCTCTTAAAACTAAAAATAGAGGTTCCGTGTGACCGTGCTTTTCTCTTTCCAGATATCTTTCAGAAAGAGTTACAATTATTAGATCACATTGAAGCATACATACTCATGTCTATAGAAACACAATTTATAAAGGCCAAGTCTGGTACACAACATATATATCCATCAACACATAAATGGATAAAGGAAATATATACAATTTATTACCTAAAATGCTGTAGTACTTTGCCATAAAGAAAGATAAATCTAAGACATTTTTAGGTAAATGGATGTATCTCAAGAACATATCTTAAATGAAATAAATTAAACATATGAATTTAAATATTGCATTGTTTCTCTTTGAGAAATGAAAAGTATAACAAATGAGCAAATTAAGTTGACTGAATTAGGAAGTAGGAAGAAATAGGAGGGAAACAAAAATAGGAAGCAGGAAAGCAGAGAAGGAGCAGAAAAGGTTTAAAGGAAAAAGATAATTTAAAAATCAGAATACAGTAGAGCTTTTGTAAATTGGGAGAAGGGTTAGTGGAAGGAGAGAGGAAAGAGATTAAAAAACAGAATTGAGCTATGCTGTGCACATGTGCAAATTAGCCATGAGGAATGTGTTCAGTATGCCCTGCAAACATGTACTAATAAGAAATAAAACTAAAGAAGAGATTTAAAAATATTTGCAATCAAATGAAAATGCAGCTACAACTTACTAGAACATGTGGGATACCATGAAAACTGTCTTAAGATGGAAATTTATAGTGATAAATTTGCATGTTATGTAAACTGAACAATCTTATAAACAATCTTAAGCTTCAGGGCATGGTGGTGCACATCTGTCATCCCAGCAATTGAGAGGCTCAGGCAGGAGGAACGGTTCAAGTCTGAGACCAGCCTGGGCTGCAAAAGTCAGCTCAAGGCCAGCCTGAACTGCATAATGAAGCCCTGTCTCAAAAAGACAAAAAATAAAAAAAGAGGAAGGATGAAATAACAAATAAAACTGAGAGACTTCTAACCAATCTTATCAAAAAAGGAAAGAAAAAACTGAAATTCATGTAATTAAGAATGGTAAAGATGAAATAACTACACATCCTAGAGAAATACAAAAAATTGTCATCAAAACCTACTTTTAAAATCTTTACTTTTACAGGATGGAAAACACAGAGAAAATGGACAGTTTCCTAAATACATATGAAATGTCAAAACTGAGCCAGGAAGAAATACAAACTCTGTATACCTAATAATGGGAAGTAAAATAAAAAGATATAATAGAAGATTCACCAGCCAAGAGAAGTTCAGGTCCTGATGGATTCACAGCTGAATTCAACAAAATATTTGGAGAAAATTTAATGTCAAATTTTCTCACACTGGGGGCTGGGGAGATAGCTCCGAGGCATAAGTGCCTGCATGGCAAGTGCAAGATCGTGAGTTTGAACCCCGGTCCTGCAAAAAAACAAAAAAAATTTTCTCACACTCTTTCGTGAAATTGAAAGTGAATCAATTCTCCCAAACTCATTGCTATAGGCAATTATTACTCTGATCCCAAAATCAAAGAGAGATCCAACTAAAAATGATAACTACAGGCCAATCTCTCTAACGAACATAGATTAAAAAATACCCTCAATAAGGTAATAGCAAACCCAATGCAACAAATCATCAGGATGACTGTACATCACAGACAAGTGGGATACATCCCAGGATTACAAGGATAGTTCAATATATGCAAATCAAAATATGATACACCACACTAATAAAGCAAAAACAAAAACCACACGATCATATCAGTACATGCCGAAAAAGCTTTTGACAAAGTCCTACACTCATTCAGATAAAAAGCCTAAAGAAAATTGAAATAGATTGTCTATATCTCAACCTGATAAAAGCCATTTGTGAGAAATCTTCAGCCAATGTCATACTAAGTGGGCAAAACTGAAGGCCTCACTAGAGAAGAACGAGACAAGGATGGCTATTGTCTCCACTCCTATTCAATATAGTTCTGGAGAGGTTACAAGAGCAATCAGACAAGAGAGAGAAAAAAGGAATAAGGATTGGAGAGGAGCTAGCAAAATTGTCATAATTTGCAGATGACATGATACTCTATATAGAAGACCCCAAAAACTTCACCAAGAGTCTTGTATTTGTAATCACCAAGTTTAATAATAGAGCAGGATACAAAGATGACACCCAAGAATCAGCAGCGTTTTTTGTACATGAACAATAAATGCATTGAAAGAGAAATTATGGAAACCACGCCTTTTACATTAACATTCAAAAAAATGAAATACTTAGGAATCAGTCTCACAAAGGAAGTAAAATATTTCTACAGTGAAAATTATGGTGCTCTGAGAAAATTGATTGAAGAAGATTTGAGAAAATGGAAAGATATTCCTGTTCCTGGATAGGAAGAATGGATATTGTGAAAATTACCATTCTCCCAAAATTCCGATACATGTTCAATGCAATCCAAATTAAAATACCATTCATGTACTTCACACAGAGAGAAAGAAACCTTTGATCAAATTCATCTAGAACCAAAAGAGACCCAGAATATCAAAAATAATTCTGGGAAACAAACGAAAGGCAGGAGGTATCATAATCTCTGACCTGAAATTATACTGTAAGATAAGATCAGTATGGTGCTGGCATAAAGACAGGCCTGAGGATCAATGGAATAGTTAGAAGATGTAGACACAACTATAAGAAAACTCAGCGACCATATCTTTGTTAAAAGGGTCAAATATTTTCACTGGAAGATAGATTCTGTAATAAATGGTGCTTGAAAAACTGGCTTTCTGCATACACTGTAGGCTAAAATTAGACCCATGACTATCACCATCCACTAAACTACTGTCAAAAATGGATCAAGGATCTAAGCGTTAAAGCAGAAACTCTAAATCTCGTGGAGGAAAACATAGGTAGAAATCTTAAATATATAGGAAGAGGTAGATAGTTCATGAGCAAAAATCAAACTGCACCAAAAATACTTTGAAGAATCAACAAGGGAAATCTCATTTTTTGAAAAGTTGCTTTTTAAAATACTTTTTTATTTATTTATCTTTTTTCCCCCTTTTTTATTGTTTAAATTTAACAGGAGTTATATTACATATTTTCATCATCAGGTCAGTTTAGATTAATACATATAGGTATATAAGCTTGATCAAACAATTAAACATTAACCCTTCTAAATCAACATTATTATTTCTTTTCTTTTTCCCTTTCTTTTCTTTGAAAGTTGACATATTGCATATTGTCCTCACAATCATTCTACAGAGTACAGTGTGTGGGCATGACCCACCTCCCTATTGATGTTGCTTAGAAAAAAAAAAAAGGAAAAGAATATACTTCTCTTTGGACTAAGAGGAAGCAGGTACATATACAGTCAAATGTTCTGCAATTGGAGTGGACCACAAGTGAAGCTTGTGATGTTGGAGGCTATTGAATTTAAGCCTCCTAAAGCTCGTCTCGCCAATCTAGCTCTGTCTCATGCATTGTAATTAAGCTTTTTTTTTTTTTTCCTGCTGGGTGGTTAAGGGCAAGTTGAAGCAAGACCTGTATAACAAAATATTCATTTTTTTTTT
>PVJA010011240.1:0-55204 GCA_004027025.1 Myocastor coypus
TTTTTTTTTTTTTTTTCTTTTTGGTGGGAGCAGGGTTCAGACTCACAACCTTGCACTTTCCAGGCAGGAACTTGTGCCATGGAGCTATCTCCCTGGCCCCAATAAAGTTATTTTTTATTTTTTTTTTATTATTTTTTACAATGGAGATGGGACTTTGGCTCTATTTTCACCCTTTATTTAGAGCACAGGGCAATATTAGTGTTCATTAATAAATTTCATGACTGACAATAAGTATGGCATGAACTCTGAGAGTAAGTGGCTTTCCAGTTCACAGGTAGGAGAGAATGGGTAGACCCAAGATCATCTCCCACCTTATTCTTCAGTAAGCTATTAAAGGGTTTTGGCTTCAGCTTATTGAGGGCAAGAAGGGCTGCTGGTTCCTGGGTATCTATTATCCATAATCTTCCTTACAGTAAATCAGAATCTCCAATTTTTCAAATGACTTCTGACAGAAAAAAATAAATCCAGACTGACTTTTTAGCTAAATGACTATTACAAAGTATTCTCCATGAGTTGGCAAAATCTTCAGAGTGACTGGTGGAGCAAAGAGCTTTTCATATGTTCCCAGTTGTTATACAGTGCATATAGGCTGGTAAGTGTCAGGTCTGCTAGACTCCCTCGTGCGACTCCTCGAAGCCCACCTGTACATTTATATAACATGCCCATCATGGTTCCAGCTGCCACTGTGTTGAGGTTATCTTCTGCACCTCGTGTTTTCTCAATGATAACACCAAATGCACCATAGAGCAAAGCCAGAGAACCTGGAGTATTGGCCCACACTGCCCCTTGCCTAGTCACCATATTCAAAATCTGTACATTTCTTGGTTTGGAGCAGGCCATGTTCTGGGTTTCTTTCAATCCTAGTTGAAGACGGTTCATTGCCCTAAATGCAGCCCCAATCAGGCAACATCCTCCAGTGGTAAGGAAGGCCAGTTCAAATCTACCCCAGGTTTTATTAGCTCCAGTTGGTGAAATAAATTCATCGTTATCCTGCACAAGATAGCATGGATCCACATTTAAATAAGGAGACAAAGGGTTCATGCCAGTTTGCAGGACTCTGGCCAAATCTGCATGCGAGTAACCAGCTCCACTGGCTCCTAAAACGCTGGCCAAGCCCCCCCCCCCCGTGGTTTGGTTGCTACTGCCCCCACCGCCCTCCATGGTGTCACAGCAAACTTCTGTCCATCTGCTGCCAGGGCCTCAGGCCGAGGTACCAAGTTATTTTTTAAAAAGAAGGCTGGGAGATGGAGGCAGAAGGATTCCAAGTTTGGGCCCAGCTTAGGCCATTTAGCAACTTGGTGGAACTCTGTCTCAAAATTTAAAAACACAGAGAGAGAGAGAGAGAAAGAGAGAGAGAGAGAGAGAGAGAGAGAGAGAGAGAGAGAAAGTCAATTGAGGGCTGCAGATATAGCTCAGTGCCAAGGACTCAGGTGGTTGCCAGGGCCACACTAAGGCTGGCATTGGCTGCCTGTAGTGTATGGGAAGCCAGTTCCTTTTCTTCCCTTCCCTTCCTGGACCCATCCTCCACTACGGCTGGGCAGCCAGCTGTCCTGCGCCTCGGCTCAAGCTGCATTTCTGTCTTGCCAGCTCCTCTCTGCTGCCCTGGAGTTGTCTGCCCACCTCCTCCTGCCCGCCTCCTTGTTTCCTCATTCTAGAGTCTTTGTTCCTCCCTGTGACCTCCCAGGAATGTGCCTGGGTGCAGCCCAGGCAGTGGAGGTTCCCCTAGCACATTCTCTGATGACAACAGCAGCACTGGTGACTGCCTTTGTTAAATTCAAAGCACAGAATCAGTGTATGGGATGAGGGTGTAGAAGGAGACAGAAACTCGCTCTCTGCCCAGTTCCTGGCAAAACAAACACAGAAAATTTCCTTTAAAAATTAAAGGTGAGGGTCCAGGGAGCTAGGTTAGTGGCTTAAGTGCCTGCCTGGCAAGCACAAGGTCCTGAGTTTGATCCCTGGTACCAAAATAAATAGACAGACAGACAGACAGACAGACAGACAGACAGACAGACAAGAAGGCTGGCCAGCCAAAATAGCTCAGCAGATCAAAGCACCTGCAAGCAGGTGCAGAAGCCAGGGATTCAATCCCTAGGCCCACCGCACTGGCCTCGCCCCCAGGGGCACACTGAGACAGCAATTGAGATGTGGCTTGCTGGCACATCCTGTAATTCCAGCTCTTGGGAGGCTGTAAACAAGCAGATCACTATGAATCTGATCTAGAAGTGAGACCCTGAACACCTTGTAGACCCTTTTTAAAAATAAAATAAAATATATAAATAAATAAGTAATAAAAATAAAAATAAATTAAAAGGTGAGTGTGTGGTAGGGCATTGCTATAATCCTAGCTACTCAGAGGCTGAGGCAGGCTGACTGCAAGTTTGAACCTAGCCTGGGCGATTTGGACTCAAAACAAAACAAAGAGGGTGGTTGGAGATATAGCTCAGTCAGTGCTTCCTGGATTTAATCCATGGTAATAAAGAAACATTTTTTAAAGGACTAATTTTTAAACATTAAAAAAAATAATTAACTGGGTGTGGTGGCATACACCTATAATCTCAGCACTCAGGAGGCTGAGACAGAAGGATCACTGTGGGGGATCCTGGGTTACACAGACTCTGTCTTAAAAAAATAAAAATAAGGACTGGTGGGATAGGTCAGTGGACTAAGCACCTGCCTAGGCAAGTGCAGGGACCCGGGTTTGATCCCTGGCACCACAGGCCATGCCAGACCCCGCCCCTAGTGCACTGAGCTGACTATAAAGACCAGGCGTGCTGGCACACACCTGTGATCCCAGCTCTAGGGAGGCTGAAAATAGGAAGACAAGCCCAAGCTGCATAGTAAAACCCTATACCAAAACCATAAAATAAGTAAATAAGATAAAAATAAAGCCACACATACACACAGGACACTTCTTGCCACAAGATTTGATAGGTAGAATGGCCTAAGGCCAGGGGAATGACAGAGCAGGATGGGCTCCCAGGGACAGAGGAGGCAGGGAGAAGGCTGGGGAAAACCTGGGGAGATGGGAATAACCCCCTGCCCTGCACCTTTCACAGGAGAACAGAGGGCCCTGATATAGCAGGTCGCCTGGCACTGGGCAGCCCACCCTTTCTGCACTCCATCCAACAACATTCCCAGGACTTAATTCTTGCAGAAATTCCAGCCCTCCAGCAAAATACAAAGATTCTCCACCTTGACAAAGCAAAGCACAGTACAGCACCAGAGCTCTCCAAGGTGTGGGGTTGGATGGTGGGTCCCTATCTCAAGGGAGGTGTGCCAGCTGCATACATGTTGCCACTCCAGAAGGCTTTTAATGTCTCTTACCTAAGTCTTTGTGGAGGTTTTGATGAACTGATAGTTTTTGTAGGTGAGAAATATTTGTAGTGCATGTAGCAATTGCTCTCATTTTTATTTGTTGTTTTTTGCTATATATCTCAGGCTAGCCTCAAATTCACAGCAATCTTCCTGCCTCAGCCTCTTGAGGGCTGGGATTATAGGCTTGTGCCAACCACATCCAACTGTCACTTTTAATGGTTTAAATTAAATTTACATTTTACAGTTAGGGCCAGCAAGATGGTTCAGTGGTCTAAAGCGCCTGCTTAGGAAAGCTTAGGCAACCACAGGGACCATGGTTCGATCCCTGGGACCACATGCCGTGCCAGCCCCATCCCCAGGGCGGACTGAGCCAGCCATAATATAAAATAAGTAAATAAATAATAAATTTTACAGTTAAATCGTGGAGAACACAAACCTATTTATTTATTTATTTATTTTTGCAGGACCGTGGTTTGAACTCACGACCTTGCACTTGTCAGGCAGGCACTTGTGCTACAGAACTATCTCCCCAGTCCCTACAAACGTACATTTTATAAAATGTTAGTTTATCTGACTCTAGAAGTTGCTCAGTCTATGAACGAAACCATCCCATCTCCCATCCATCCATCCATCCATCCCCTCTGTGTGTATATATGTATGTGTGTGTATGACAGAGAAGGAGGCAGTGGCAGGGAGGAGGGGAGGCAGAGAGAGAGAGAGAGAGAGAGAGAGAGAGAGAGAGAGAGAGAGAGAGAGAGAGAGAGCTGAACATGGTACTGCACATCTGTAATCCCAGCACTTGGGAGGCAGGAGGATTGCAGCAACTGAGACCAGCCTGAGCTACAAAGGGAGCTCAAGACCAGCCTGAACTACATAGGGAGATCTTTTCTCAAAAAGACAAAACACACACACAAACACAAACACACACACAGAGGGAGAGGGAGAGGGAGAGAGAGACAGAGAGAAAGGAAGGGCAACAGAGAAACACAGAGACAGACAGGGACAGAAGGGAGATTCCAGGATCCTGTTCACCGTTCGATACTTGCTAGTTAGGATGGTAAAATTCTAGAAAAGCTGTTCCTCCCTTCCTTTTTTTGTTATCACTCAAACTTTTTAGAATGAGCAAATCCAGGTTCAACAAAAGCCACAAAGTAACCATGTCAGCAAACCATAATGTGGTCAGACAGAAGGAAACAGGCTTCACTCTCGAAGTGGGGGATGTAGCTCAGCAGAAAGGACCTGGCAACAGGAAGATGCTCAGGGTCCCAGGTGGCCTGGGAAGGCTCCTGTTTCTGCTCTCATCCTGTTGTAATTATTACTGGTGCCCTTCTGTTTCTAAAGTGGCTGGGTTTGGGTGACAGGTCACTGTGGGGAAAAGACTGGCAGGTGACAGAGCAGACACATGTCATTCATTGCCCTCCCCTGCTCTCCAGGAGGAAGGTCATCTTTGTGTGCACACATGGGAAGGGTGGGAGGGAACAGTGGGCAAGAGCTATCTGGGAGAGGAGAGGCCTGGGAAAGCCACAGGGAGGGGAAAGGGACAAGACTTGCTTGGGCCTGGAACAGAAAGGTGACCAACACTTGGGCCAAGGTTCTTTGACTGTCTACTCATAATAAGGCTGTGGGTATCTTTCTAAAACCTATATGCTCCTTTTAATTTGCTGCTAAGGGGCCAGGGAAACAGAGCAGTAGAATAAGCGCTTGTCTGGCAAGCACAGAACCTGAGTTCAATCCCTGGTCCTGAAAAAAAAAAAAGAAAAAGAAAGAAAGAAAACCTCAATTTGCTGCTGAATCTCTCATAAGACTAAGCCAAAGCTTGCCCTTCAGAAGCAGGTGGAAATACATTGTGACCTTTGACTCGCAGTTGATAGCCTTGTGATTAAGTTGGTGGCAAAGAGCCAGGGACCCAAAATCCGGGCTCACAGAATATTCATTTTACACACTGGCCAGATAGCTTCACTGCATTGAGATCCCAAGGGCAGCAACCCAGGCTGCAGCTGAATCATTAAGTGCTTTGGACCCCTGGTCTCCCAGAAGGCTCTGAGACCCAGCGCTGCTGGCCACACCCAGGGTCTGTGTGGTCTGGTAGCTGACTGCTGTCCCCACCTGCCCAGAGGGCTACAGGACTCCCCACAAGGCTTCACCCACTGCTCTTGGGCTGAACCCCAAAGTGGATTTAGGAGGTCAGAAGTTCTCTGTGCTCTCCAAACTCCCACCCTTGCCTGCTCCAAGCTTCTGTAATCCTCAAACCATGCTGGGGCCAGGGCACAGGTTGGCACAGTCAGACCCAGCAGCCATCTAGTCCATGCTCACCTGGGAAGCAAGTGAGAGCAAGCACAAGCACACACACCCACACACGCAAGCACGCACACACGCACACACTCAGTCCACACTGGACTCCAGAGGGAGGAGGAGTTAGGAAAACTAACGATCCATGAACACATCGCACAGCAAGGAGGGGTACCAACAGTGACCAGCACACCAGCACTGCCCAGCTGCACCCTCTGTCACCCAGGGGCAGCTGTCTCCCTTGATACTATTCACCGGAGGATCCTCCTTCCCCTCCTTCACCCTGCAGGAAGTGAGGAGGCAAGGGGGCAAAACACAGCCATGCTGTCCTATGGTACCATGTAGCAGCCTGAGGACATAAGCAGGCACAAAGGACAAGCTGTTTCCTCCTCCTTCCCGCAAACCAGTGCCACCATGGTCCCGGTAGGGAAGCAGCCAGCCTCTCTCACCTCTGGACAGTTTGGGGCCTGGGCTGACCTGTCCGCTGTCTCTCTGCCATCTTCTCACAGGACATGCTCCACACTGGCCTTCCTCTCGCTCTCAGTGGCACTGACTGTGGCACCGTCTTGGGCTGGGCTGGGCTGGGAGCAGCTGACAAGCAGGTTTGGCATGTTGGTCTGGGCTCTGCCCACAGAAGCAGAGCCAGGGCCAAGCGTCTCACTGTGGGCTTGGGCTCAGCAACCCCAGGCCTGATGGTGGATCCTCTCTCCTCTGTGGACAGTCAGCCCAGTTCTTTTTTTTTTTTTTTTTAATGTATTTGCTTATTGTAGGGTCCCACTATACAGCTCAGACTCGTAGTGATCCTCCTGTTTCCATCCTCCCCAGCGCTGGAATTATAAACATGTGTCACCACCCCCAGTCTCAGTGGCCAGCTCAGTGCACATGAGGGCTGGGCTGGTGTGTCATGTGGTACACAGGATCAAACCCCAGTCCCTGTGCTTGCCTACACAGGAGCTTAGTCCATTGAGCTATCCCACTGGCCCAGTCCAGTTCTTCATTCTACCCTCAGAACAGTGCTAAAGGTGAAGATAATTTCTGGTACCTGTCTTGGCCCTCATGATCCGTTATGGGAAATGTCTAGGTAAATCCAGTGGCATCATCTAAAATCAACATTTATGGGGGCTAGGGAGATAGCTCCGAGGCACAAGTGCCTGCTGGGCAAGTGCAAGGTCGTGAGTTCGAACCCTGGTCCCACAAAAAAAATAAATAAATAAATAAAATAAAATAAAATAAAATCAACATTTATAAATAAATAAGTAAATAAATAAATAAATAAAATCAACATTTTGCTGGGCAGGGTGGTACACACCCATAATCCTAGCACTTGGGAGGCTGAGGCAGGATTGTTGTGAGTTTGAGACTAGGCTGGGCTACAAACTGAGCTCAAGGCCAGCCTGAACTGCATAGCAACACCCTGTCTCATAAAGACAAAAAGAAGAAGAAGAAGAAGAAGAAGAAGAAGAAGAAGAAGAAGAAGAAGAAGAAGAAGAAGAAGAAGAAGAAGAAGAAGAAGAAGAAGAAGAAGAAGAAGAAGAGGAAGAAGAAGAGGAAGAAAGAGTGAGAGTCAACATTTCACAGCTATGATTTGGGTTTAAATAACTTCTCAGTTCTTCCACATTGAGCCATCTAGGATCTGATGGCTTCTCACCACCATCATTGTGGTGTCCTGGCTATTGCCCCCTGCACTCTGCAATGGAGCCCAAGTTCTTCCTCTGATGTCCATTGCCACTTCTCCACACAGCAGACAGGCTGATCCTGTTCGAGTCTGCTTAGGTCACTCCTTTCCACTCCAGCATGACCCAGGGGCCCTCATAATCTGCACGTGCTGACCTACAACCATTGCCCCTGCTCCTTGCCAGCCTAGATGGTCCAAGCACACTTGGGACCAACTTGCTGTTCCCTCTACAGGAATACTCTTTACTCCCTTCTAGACCATACTCAAGGACCTCCTTCCCAGAGATGCCTTCCCAGATCTATTCTTCCATTCTATTCTAATTCTGATTCTGATTCTAATTCTAATTCTATTCCATTTGGTATATAGTCTTGCCATGCATGGCATGCAGTACTGAGGACTGAACCCAGGTCCTTGTGCTTGCCAGGCAGGCACTTAGACCACTGAGTTATCTTCCTGTCCCCATATCATCCTATTTAAAACTGAAGACTTCTCATCCTGGCTTTCCATTCACCTTGTCCTATTGGTTTTCCTCTATAGGACTTAGGAGAGTAGGAGAACCTCAAGGATTTTCATCTGGACAGATGGAGGCTGGTTTCCAAAGTCACAGAGCCAGCTCATCCCCAAATCCTTCCTACTGAGTGGGGCAATGAGGCTAACACCCAGGGCAGCACCAGGATTCATGTTCTGTGCTCAAGTCTGTGGTCAGAGGTCAGAGGTAGCTAGCTGTTCACTCAGGATAAGAGCTCTGCTGTACATCAACTGTGATATCCACGTGGACAGGCTGCTTCGGTCCCTACACCTCTGCCTTTTACATTTTCAGAGGGGCAATTAACAGTCCCTGCCTCATGGTGAGAAAGCACATTTCACTGTGCCTCATGCATAGAAAGTTCTGGATGGTTCTAGAAAGTGCAAAGAAACACCAAAGTTCCAAGTCAAGAAGAGAGCTGGCAGAGTATACTAAAGGTCGAATTCTCGTTCCTAGAGTGAACACAATTTCTCCATAAATACAGAGAGACACAGAAACAGAGCTAAGAAAGCTTCTACCCATCAAAGGACCATGAGCTCTGAAAGGGCAAGAATTGTACCTTAATTCCCATTGAATTCTCAGGAGGACCAAGGGATAGCACTCCACAGGACTGCAGCTACATGTTCACTGCCAGGGTTAATTAAAAAGGTTTGTGGTCTCTTGGACACAACATCTAAGTGTGAAACATTAAAGGGTGGGAGGGGTCAACTGGGGACAGCTGGTGACACCCTAGCAATCTGGTAGCTTTTACTAATATAAGGGGGCACTGATACCAGGCGGGTCAGCCATAGTGTTCTTCTGGGCAACACTTCACTTACCCATAAAAAAATAGTAGTCAATGGCAAACTATTATTAGAAAAGAGCAAGGCAGAAAGGGGGAGAAGACAGTGTTCAGAGTGGGCAATGGGAGATAAATATGATCAAAATGCACTATACATATTGTACCCCCAAATGTGAAGCTAGGAGGAAGGGGCAAGAAGGGTATTGGGGTGGAGGGAAGTGAATAAAGAGTGTTATGGACATGTACAAATCTTCCAGAATGCAACTCATTAATCTGCAAAACTAAGATGTATTACTAACAAATGTGAGAGAAAACTTGGGGGCTGAGGAAGGCTTCTTGCCTTGCCTTGAAATCATGAGCTTGGCACTGGTGGAGAACTGAAAGAAAGGCACAGTAAGAGCAAATGTCAGACCTGTGGGAAACGACCACAGAGTGGAAGCTGAGGAGAGCGTGAGGGGAGAAGGCGCCAAGGAAGAAGCAGGGTGTCATAAACAGGAAGAGCTATGGCTGTTCACAGTCATCACTGACTTACTCTGGGCACAGCCAGGTGTGGCTCCCTAGGGTGGACACTGTCCTCTATTCACCTCTGGTGGTACCAGTCCAGGGAATGGACCAGGGGAGGAGGGGGAGCAGCTCCTTCCACAGGATCAGGTAAAACAGGTCAGTTCCCTGGTACTACATGCAACTCTATACAACTGCCTCCCACTCTGCAGAGTGCCTTCCACTTATCCAGCCAAGTCACACCTACTGATGTGTCTTCCTAAACTATGATGGAATTCACACAATAGAAACTCATTTTAGGCACATGATGTAGTATGCTTTCAAAGTGGCATCTAGTTGTCTGCAATGGTGTATAACCACCACCTTGGTATCATTCCAAAACCATTTCATCACCCAAAAGGGACACCCCACATCCTCTGGCAGCCCCAGACCTATTCCCTGGCAACTGCCTGTCTGCATTCTCTTCAGGGGATCTGGCTGGCACACACAGTTCACCTCAGCAGAATCATATAGTTTGTAACTTTTTGGGTCTGGCTTTTCACCAAGCAACCAGGTTTCTGTGTCACATATTGTTTCTGTTATGGCCATGTGCTATTCCACTGAGGGCTCAGCGGCTGTCGGCTATGTTTGGACAATGCTTGCATACTGCTCAGCCTAGCTGACCTGTCGCTGTGCAGCTTCCCCATGTCTCTAGCATGCTGCTCAGTTGTTCTGTCCCTCGTCATCTCAGAACTTTGCAGCGTCCCTTCTTGGACACCTCTTCCCTGGGTATTACTCTGGCTACTTCCTCTTGACTCAGCTGACACCTTCCTCCAGCCACAGGGTTAAATCAGAACCCAATAACTTTCCAGTTTTTCACACCTTGTTTGCGTCCTGACAATTATACAGCTCACAATTCTTTTGTCTACAGGTTTTGTGGGGCTTGCCTTCTTCTACATAAACCTGATGGGGGCAGGTGCCACCACTGTACACCCTAAACCCAGCAATTGGAATCACTCCTTAGACACCTGACACCTGGGTGTTGGGCTCCAGCAGGCAGCATCAGTTAGTAACGTGACCTGCCTCATGGTTGCATTTACAGACGAGCAGTACCTAGAATGGAACAGGGTAAACTCTTTGATACTTGATGGTGGGTGGAGATTTCTGGCAGGAAGTTGTTCTGTAGAAACAGCCCCTTCCACATGACTCCTGAGTGCAGCCCAGACAAGCAGCCCTCCCCTAACCTCCTTCACTAGTCAACAAAGATGAGTTATCATGACCTTCTCACCCTAATTCCAGGAGCCTCTGGGTGTAGGAAGAGAGACAGGTGGATTCCTGAGAGGCGTAGCCTTCAGAGCTTTCATTTCCCTGACAGCAGCCATGAGAGCTCATGGCTACTCTTACCCACCTGGGCCCATGCAGTGAGTCCTTCTTCTTGCCCTAGATGTCCACACAAATGAGCAAGACCACACTCTACTGAGCATGTACTATGTTAGAGAAAAGGTAAAGAAGTAAATAAACATTTACTTCTTAGTAATTAGGTCTCTCTCCTAAAATGGGTAAACTATGGCAAGTGGGGTGCTGGGGGCAGGGTGCTAAGAAGGGAGTGGGCCTGCCTGCCTTGGTGGTCAGGCTTGAGATGATGAGCCCTGCAGTGACAACCAGCAGGAACCTATTGTTTAGGGAACTTGGAGGGAGTCCATTTCAGTCCCTCAATGCAGACTACTTGAATTTAACAGAACAGCCTTCTTTCTTTTTTTTTTTTTTTTTTTTTTTTTTTTTTGACTGGGAAAAAAGTATATATTTAGAGTTAGCCAGCTGAACTCAGTTTAGATGATCCCAATTTTGTTGGCAATATACAATGCATCATGACTGGGAGCCAGTCAAGCATGTGCCTTTTTCTCTCCATCAGGCCTAGTCAGGGTATTGACCTTGGCCACATCGATGTCACAGTTTCTTTACAGCTTGTTTGATTTGGTGCTTATTGGTTTTGACATCCATAATGAACATGAATGCATTACTGTCTTCCATCTTTTTCATGGCTGACTCTGTGGTCAGGGGGAACTTGATGATGGCAGAGTGGTCAAGCTTGTTCCTCCTGGGGGCGCTCTTCTGAGGGTATTTGGGCTGCCTCTGGAGCCCCAGTGTCTTGGAATAGCAGAAAGTGGGTGACGTTCATATCTTCTGTTTGTGGCTGTGGATGCCTTTCAGCAGTCTTCTTGGCCTTCAAAGCTGTAGCTTTGGCTTTAGCTTTGGAAGGGTCAGGGGCTTCTTTCTTCACCTTTGGGGCCATCTTGGTAAAAAGGCTCAATTCTTTCCATCAATAAAGCACATGTGTTTCAGCACCCTTGCAAAGTAATGATGATACCTGATGAAGACTGAAACTAGTGTGGCAGTGTCAGCTGTGAATCCTGCAGCTGAGCAGTTACTATACCACACAACACAGCCACACAAAATAAGTATTTTAACCAACAGGGCAAATATCTAGCATGTGTCCTCAGTACCCCACTGACTACAGTATAATTCCTACTAGCAATGAAACAAAAAGAGGGTCTTGTAATCATACTGACAGTCTACAAAATTTGGTAACCAGCATGTTGCAATGGAAACATTAACATTTTTTCCAGTAGTTACAGCTCAAAAAAAGAAACAGGTGAAATTTAAATTTTGAACCTGCTATTTCTAAAATGTTAACGTCATTTCAACATGGCCAAGAGAACATTATTTGATCCCAGGGGTTGAATCCAGGGTCTTACATGTGCTAGGAAGGTGCTCTGTCACTCAGCTACATGTCCAGCCCCTTTTGGAGACAGGATCTAAATTCCTCAGGCTAGCTTCAATTTGTAATCCTTCTGTCTCAACATTGAGTAATTAATATAAAATCATGACCATCATTTGTGGGGCTGGGGATGAAATCCAGGGCCTCATGTATACTACGCAGGTACGCTTCACTGAACCATACCCTAGCTCCCACACTCTTTCATTAAATCGTGTAAGTCCAGGTTTCACACCTAGGGTGTAACCTGCAAAACAATGTGATGCACTCAATTCTTCGACCAGTGAGAAGGCACTGGTTATTGCATTTATCCTAAATTCCAAGAAAGAAAAAAGTCCCCTTTTTCCCTTTGATGGTGAACTCAGGGGCTTTACACTGAGATACATCCACAGCCCTATTAATGACTTATATTTATAACTTGAACTTTTGATCCTCCTGCCTTGTCCAACCTTAATGCTGGGATTACAGACATTTCACATCACGCTTGGCTAAATATTTAGTATTTTAATTAACAGCGGCACCCTCCTCAGGCATGCTTATCAGAACAAATTCTGCCACCAGAATGGAAGCTTTGTTCCCTGAGAAAACACATTTGCTTTTCACCATACACACCATACTGCAACCCAAGGTTTCTCTGTAAAATGCTGATCACGTTTTAACTAAACCTTTGCAAAGTGAGGACTCTCAAGAACCCCTGGACATGGGGCTGGGGATATAGCTCAGCGGCATAAGCGCCTGCTTGGCAAGTGCAAAGGTCCAAAGCTCGATCCCTGTAGGACTGCACAGGGGTAGACACTTACTTAGCAACGGAAGGCCCCACCACATTGAGACTGACGACCTGCTTCTGGGTTGGGGTTTCATACGTAACAGAGCAGTCTCTCGCTGAGATACTGAAAGACAGCCCTTGACACAAAGCTTGATAGATAGATAGATAGATAGATAGATAGATAGATATGCAAAGACAGAGAGGGAGGAAGACAGAGCCAGACCAACAGTAAGAAAGGACCAAGTTGACCCTTGTCCTGTATAACTTTCTCAAAACATGATTCTCCAAAGTGAACTGCATTTCAAGGATGTCAAGGATGTCGATGCGTCAAAACGTATTTTGGGAGGCAAGCGTGGTGGCCCATAGCTGGAAGATGACCAACTCGAGAGCAGCAGACCCAGTCTGAGTCCCCGCACAGTCTTGCAGAACTCAGGGCCTTAGGGATCGGCAAATTCCGAAGGTCAGTCGAGGGTACTGCAGTAGCACGGGGCCACTCCGATTTCTAGAGGTGGCTGCGGGAAACCAGGGTCGTAGAGCAAGCGGCGGGCGCCGGGTGTTGCGAATTAACACAAATGCGCCCTCGGGGCTCGGCTCCGACGCAGACTCGCTTAGGTCCCGGGCGTAGCAGGAATCGTCGATCACGCTCCGCCGGCTTCGGGGGACTTCCGTTTTCATCACCTGGAGCAGGTAAGTCCAGCTACAACAGCCCACCTATAACACCGGACAACATTCCTGAGAACCTACGTGAATCCCTCGGGAGTTTCACAGAACGCGAGAACTGCAACGCTCCGTTAGCAAACGCCCTTTCCTCTTCACAGATTTAGAAACACCCCGCCCCCTGGGGGTGTGGCCCCGGTGCAAGCTCATGGGGCCCGCTGATTTTACGCGGGCGCGCGTTACGTCACTTCCTCTCGGCAGCGCCTGAGGCGGGGCCTACTTCCGCTTCCGACTGTGGCGCGCACTATCTTGCAAGTAGTGATCATGGCGGCTACAGCCACGATGGCCACCTCGGGTTCGGCACGGAAGCGGTTGCTCAAAGAAGAGGACATGACCAAAGTGGAATTCGAGACAAGCGAGGAGGTGGATGTGACCCCCACCTTCGACACCATGGGGCTCCGGGAAGACCTGCTGCGCGGCATCTATGCTTACGGTCGGGGAGCGCGGGTCGGAGGCCGCGGGGCGCGGGCCGGGGGTGGCGCGGGCGGGTCCCCAGCGGGGCGACTGCCGACGCACCGGCCTGGCGTTAGAGGCTGTCGCTGCACCTCGTTTGTGTCCGGTTGACCAGGGTCCTGCGAGGTGTTAGGGTACTCTGGAGTCATTCGGAGGTAGAAGTGTTTTGTACTTGAGAGGCACCCTGGCGGTGTAACTATTTACTAGTCAGGATCCTGCCTTTAGTTGGGAGAGGGCACTGTAAAGCTACGGCTGCTTCAGGCAGTGGCGGTTGGCATGAAAAACGTGAAGCGGTTGCTTGTAGAATAGGATTTGGGCAGGAGAGAACTAAAACAGGGAAGGGGCTCCTTAAGGAGGAACGATCACGGTGAGATGATGAGAAAAATGAGCGTTCAAGGGGTAGCGAACAGCTGGTTCTTGGGCCTTGTGGCCTTCAACCGACTGTGTTCCGGTAGCATAAAGAAATTCCGTCTGCAAGCACAGTGGCCAGTTTGGTGCGACAGTGATAAAAGATTTTGAAATTCATTTCTAAGTGCAGTGAGAAACCGGTGATGAGTTTTAAACATCAAAGTGATAGGATTAGACTTACAGATTCCAGGCTTATTCTGGTGTCGGGGTTTAGGGTAAGGTGTGGCAGGAGAAGAGGTAAGAGGATGAATTGAGAGACTTTTGAACTGGACAGAGAAAAGATGATTCAGGAAGGAGTTGGCCGATGGACTGAATGGGAGCCGCAGAAGGAGGACTAGTCTGCATTTGGAGTGCCTTAAGCAATCTGGTGGGCAATGCTGCAGACACCTGCTGAGTGGGAAGCGATGGGAGGAAAGTTAACATTGGGAGCTCTGTCTTGGTCTGTCTGAAGGTCTGAGTGGCTGTTGGGGAGACAGCTGTCCATTCAAATGTAGATCCCAGGGAAGATTGTAATTGAGGATGTATAGATGGAATATGGGCATCCGAGGTTGTCCCTGGGACTGGGAAGTTCTTTATCCAAAAGTTCTTGGTGTTAGGACAGTTTAGCCAGTGAAAAGAAGTTGCTGAAGGATTAGAGGAAAAGAAAGCCTCAAAACTGGGAGCTTCTTGGGAGCCAGTGCTTCCTGTCCACATGGTTGTGGAGTTTAAGTCATCAGTTATATTTGCTTTTGTGTTGAAGTGGGAAATTGTATGACATTTTAAAAGCCTATGAAATAATTGACAGTTTATACTCATGAAATCTTATTTGCCTACTTGGGAAATACTTTTTTAGCCCTTCAGAATAGCCTTGTCCCTTTAGTAATTGCTGGGCAGAAGTGGTACTGTGGTTAAGATAGTTGCCTCTGGATGGAGGGCAGTGCTAGACTCCCCACCTGTGCAAGTTGAATATTGTGTAGACATGGACAGCCCAGGATTTTAATGCTAGCTAGAAAAGACCAGTTACTATAGTGATACAAGATTTACCTTCTCTTTTAAGTTTAAAAGTAAGCACTTTGTAATGCAGACAGGATGCAAGAATAGAGTAAAAAGCGATGTCCTTGTCACCTGACTCTCCATTAGTAACCACCACCAGTAAATTTTTGGTGTCCATGCTTCCAGACATTGCACACCCCTAAATTCTTTTTTTTTTTTGTCTTTTGTCTTTTTGAGACAGGGTCTCACTGTGCAGTTCAGGCTGGCCTTGAGCTCACTTTTGTAGTCCAGACTGGTCTCGAACTTGCACCAATCCTCCTGCCTCAGCCTCCTGAGTGCAGGGATTACAGGCGTGCTCCACCACACCTGGCTACATCCCTAAATTCTTTCTTTCTTTTTTTTTTTTTTTTGAGAACCAAGGATTAAACTCAGGACCTTGCACTTGCCAGGCAGGCACTTGTGCCCCTGAGCTATCTCTCCACCCTACCCCCACCTTTTTTTTTAAAACAGAAGTAGAGTCTATATTCTATTTGGTTTTTTGTTTGTTTGATTGATTTTGTATTTTAAGGAAGGGTCTACAGGGTGTTTAGATCAGACTTGTAGTGATCATCTGTTTACAGCCTCCCAAGAGCTGGGATTATAGGTGCGTGTCACCATGCCCAGTCTCAGTTGCCGTCTCAGCCACGACAGGCTCAGGGGCTTCCTGCTTGCAGGCACTTTAATCTGCTGAGCTATTTGGCTGGCCCCTAGAGTCTCTATATTATAAACATGATGCACTTTATATAGAGATTTTTGTCTTTGCAGATAATACGCATGCTAGTCAGAATAAAGATCCATTGGGCTCTTGTGTCTTGAGTGCTTTCTGTGTGAGCATTGGCTTAGGCTGTGATGTGAGTTGACAGAGCTTGGCCATTTAAAGCAAATCAGTTGTGTCCTAGAGAAGCAGGTTTAATGCTGTCACTGGTAAGAGTGCATTGTTTGTTGCTTGCAGGTTTTGAAAAGCCATCAGCAATCCAGCAGCGAGCTATCAAGCAGATCATTAAAGGGAGAGATGTCATTGCACAGTAAGTTGGTTTGTGTAGCAAGTTCGAGACTTAGGGATGTGGGGTCAGTGACGTAGTGTAGCTGAATAATGGTGTTGGTGTATACATTGGTTGCCACTTTTTCACTTTCACCCCAGGACTTGAGTTTTATTTTAGTTTTGTATTTTGTAATACTAGGATTAAACTTAGGGGTTCTACCCCCACCTCTTAGTTTTTTAAATGTTGAGATAGCATCTTGCTAAGTTGCCCATGTGGGACTCAAACTTGTGGTAATCCGGCCTCAGCCTGCTTAAGTGCTGGGGTTACAGATGCGTACCTCCATGCCTGCCACCACCCCCCATTCTCTTGCCTTTTTTCCTCCTTTTCTTCCTTTATTTGCTGTGCTTGGAATGGAACCCAGGGCCTTGTACATGCTAGGTAGGCACTTTACCAGTGAGTGGCACCACTAGCCTTTTTTGCCTTATATTTTAAATATTTACCTATTAAATTTCTTGGAGGATGGTTTTTATCCAAAATCTCAGAAGACAATAGGGTGGGAATTTAGCTCAGTGGCTCAGTGCCTGCTTGGCAAGCATGAGGTCCTGAGTTTGATTCCTGGTACCTACTACCCCCCGCAAAACAAACAAACAAACAAACACACTTTAGAAAACAGTTTTTATTTAAAGGTAAATTTCTCTTTTGAGCTCACTTTTGTAGCCCAGGCTGGTCTCCAACTCGAACCAATCCTCCTGCCTCAGCCTCCCAAGTGCTGGGATTACAAGTGTGCGCCACCACACCCGCCTGAGATAGGATTTTGCTATGGAGTTCAGGCTGGTTTTGAACTTGGTGATCCTGCAGCCTCAAGCTCCCAAGTGCTGAGATTGCAGGCTAGCACCACCATACCTGGCTAAATTTCTGTTTTCCTGTCACCTATAAAGCACTTGTTAAAGCTATAAATTCTGCAATTCTGTTGTCCAGTGCAGAAGGCACATTTACTGCGTAATCACCTGTAGAAATGTTGATGTTAAGCACTGTTTTTGTATCTTATTTCCTAGTTGGTGTTGGTATGAGGGCGGGCATCTGCTTTCTGCAGTCAGGCCCTCGAGTGCTGCTGGGGAGGGGTCACAGGAATGAAAAGCATGCATGCTCCTTCCTCTCAGTCCCACTTGTCTGCTTTCTTGACAGATCTCAGTCTGGCACAGGCAAGACAGCCACTTTCAGCATTTCAGTCCTCCAGTGTTTGGATATTCAGGTGATTTGCCCCTCTCAAACAAGTGCTCTTCAGTCCTCATACTTTTTCTTTTGCAGTGCTGATGTTCAAAGAGTATAGTGTTTACAATTCTGTACTTCTACTAAGCACTTTTTAAAAATGTATTTGATACAGGGTCTCACTACACAGCTCAGACATGTAGTCATCCCCCAGTTTTCAGCTTCCCCAGCACTGAGATAACAGGTGTACACCTGTGTCCAGGCTAGCCAGGACTCAGGGTGGGTGAGGGTGTATCTTAATTGCATATTGCTATCTGTCATAAATGCCTTTTAGAAGGTTTTTTAAGAATTTTTAAATTTAATTTTATTTTTTTCTTGTTTCAGAACTTTTGTTTATTTTTTTTTTTATGGCCGGCTCAGCCTGCCCTGAGGGCAGGGCTGGTGCAGCATGTGGTGCTGGGGATCGAACTGCAGTCCCTGCAGCCGCCCAAGCTTTCCTAAGCAGGCGCTTTAGACCACTGAGCCGTCCTGCCGGGCCCCTGGAAGGTTTTTAAGTTAGGGGAGATTCTTCGTGAGAATCCTGACTAATGTCATGTGTTGCCTGGATTTGCAGTGTAAATAACACTAAGATTTGCTTATATCCATTAGAAATCTGAAGTGTAGTTAATAAGGGTACTATTTCAAGTAGATCTGCTTGGGAGTTACTGCAGCCCACCTTGAAAATACTGAGGTATTCTTTTTCCTGATTCACCAGGTTCGAGAAACCCAGGCCTTGATCTTGGCTCCAACAAGAGAGTTAGCTGTACAGATTCAGAAGGTGAGAGAGTTAAAAGATAGTCATATCCTATTTGCCACTCATTCTGATGATTTAGTTGTGAAAGACCGAGTGATTTCACATGATCCTGTTTTTCTGCTCTCAAAATGTTTTTCTTTATTTCTAAACTTTTTTTTGCGGGGGGCAGTGAATTTACTGATTTGCATTAAGGAATTTTAACTACAGTTTGTATGCTTCCCCTGTCTTTTGTAGTCAGAAATGTAACTTTTTCATAGAAAATCCATTTTAATAATTATTTTATACAATGTACTAGGATATATATCTATTTATTTTGTTTGTTTTTAATTTCCTAATTTTATATTTTGATACAGATGATGGAACCCAGGCTGTTTCCAGCCCTTTAAAAATTATCTATAACAACTTTATTGAGACAGTTTTCCTAAGATACTGGGTTACCAGTTTTGGTTCAACTTGTGATCCTCCTTCCTCAGCACTTGAGTACTGGGATTGTAGGCATACACCACCATGCCTAACTAAATCTTTTTATTTTTAATTTTTATCAAGTTAATATGTGAATAGTGTTAAAAAATAAAATAGTACTAAAAAGCAAAAAAGCTCAAAATAACAACCAAAATAACTCCTAGCATTTATCTATCCTGCTGTTCAGAGGCATCAATGGATGGAGGAGATATATATTAGGATGTTAATATATTGGGATTTGGGTGAAGTGTCATGACTTGCATATATTTATTTCTGATTTTCTCGTAGTTAATATGTATTAGGTAATAAGCAAGAACATGTTAACTTCATTTTGGAAAACAGGAGGCAAAATTTGTGATTTTATGTTATAAGTAGTGACATTAAAAAATGACTGTTGGTCCATTTTAAATTGAGATAGAAATGACCTCCCCATTCACATCTGTCCAGCATTGTAGCTCCCTATACATGAACCTGTGTTTTGATTCAGGGTCTGCTGGCATTGGGAGACTACATGAATGTCCAGTGCCATGCCTGCATTGGGGGCACCAATGTGGGAGAAGACATCAGGAAGCTGGACTACGGTCAGCATGTTGTCGCAGGGACACCAGGACGTGTCTTTGGCAAGTGCTTTTGTTAGTCAAAGTAGTGTGCATGTTGTATTTGTTAGACATGGTTGGAGGATGTGGCACATTTCCAGTTCTGCATGCCGCATGGTGGGGCTTCTGCATCTAGGGTGCTGGTAAGAAAGGGCGGGTTCTAAAGTCCAAGAAGACCAACTGGAGTGGCTCTCACCTAAAGATTTAGGTGTGATCATTTTAAAATAAACTTTATAGATATGATTCGTCGCAGAAGTTTAAGGACACGAGCGATCAAGATGTTGGTTTTGGATGAAGCAGATGAAATGTTGAATAAAGGTATGAGTAACAAATTAATTTTCTGACAATTTCCAGTTCTTAAGCTTTTATGCCACAAAACTGAACTATGTAGCTAATGGAAGTGTTTTGAATGTAGTTTGTGTTTTTTGTGTGTAAACAGTTGTTTCTTGGGGATGGCTATGAACATAAACTCCCTACTTTGACATTTTATGGTGGGTATTTCTAGACTAATCACAAGCAGACTGACAGCATTCCAGACCACTGGTCTGGGATCACAGCTTGAATCTGGTGGGCTAGCTCCAACAACCTTTGTGTAGTTGGGGTGCGGTTCCTAGAAATACCTGATGGAAAGGGAATGGCAACCAATGTATATATCGGTGAATTTGTTCTAAAGCCACAGAGGTTTTAGAAACACATTTAACCAGGCAGCAGTGTAGCTGTTGCCTACATACAGCCTTAAGAGCTACTGTCTTATCCTCCTCCCAGGTTTCAAAGAGCAGATTTATGATGTGTACAGGTACCTGCCCCCTGCCACGCAGGTGGTTCTCATCAGTGCCACACTGCCCCATGAGATCCTGGAGATGACCAACAAGTTCATGACAGACCCCATCCGCATCTTGGTGAAACGGTAAGGTACCCTCCTAAATTGCTTCCATGAAAACCAGCTTTTATAATTCGTAGCTTATATAATGTTCTTTGACTTAATAATTCCAAATTTCAAAATGAGCAGTCAGGAATTAGTTGTGATCCATGTATTTTGTGGAACTATACTCCACACAGTTGTGAGATATTTGGGTAAATCTAAAAGGTAGGGGCTGGGGATATAGCTGAACAGCATATGTGCCTTCCTTGCAAGTACAAGGCCCTGAGTTCCATCCCTGGTACCACAAAAAACAACAACAATAACAAAAAACCAGTAGGTCTATGTGGAGTCATGGTGGCAGGATGCTATGGCTGGGCAGGGTTTGGGGGACCATGCTCCTGGAGTGTGAGCTGGGCCCTGGCCACCTTTCAGAGCCTCACCTGTGTCTTTACCATATATTTTGGTTGGAAGAGTACTGTTTAACGGTATGTGTCTTTGTCTGCTAGTGATGAATTGACCCTGGAAGGCATCAAACAGTTTTTTGTGGCAGTGGAGAGAGAAGAGTGGAAGTTTGACACCCTCTGTGACCTCTATGACACCCTGACCATCACGCAGGCAGTCATCTTCTGCAACACCAAGAGGAAGGTGCGTGGCCTCACTGCTCCTTCCTTGTAGGGTGCTGCAGTGGGTCTCAGGATTCAGCCTGGCTTGTCTATAAAGAGCAAGCAGGTGGCACCACGTATTTCAGGCTCTGTAGCTTTAAGATCTCTGTACAGAAGCAGCTGTGCTATATAAATAAAGGGCCTAGTTGACAAAAGTAGAATGGTGCCTCAGTTCAAGAATGCTTTTGTTTGCAAAAAGTGGTTTGTAAGCAAGTATTTGACAAAGTTTGTTTTTTGTTTGCAAATTGCATCAAGCAACAGACACAACTGTCACTATTTCCTATACAAACACAATTGTGGCCATTTTTTCCAAAATCATAGAACAAATTAAGTTCATAAACTGAGGCGCCACTGTATTCTAGGTGTATTGGTGTGTACCTATAGTCTGGTGCTCAGGAAGCTCAGGCAGTAGGATCACGAGTGCAGAGCCAAAGGGTCAGAGAGATAGCTCAGCAGCTTAAGCACCTGCTTAGAAAGCATCAGGTCCTGTGTTCAGTCCCCACTACCAAACTAAATAAATAATAAAAGGAGTTCAGGGCCAGGGTGGGTAACAGCAAAATGTCACCTCAAGAGGAAAAAGAAAAAGATGCTGATGCTGGTCTTTACCCTAAAGATTCAGGCATGATTCACACTCTCCAGTGATGCTCTAATGTTCTCCAGTGATATTCTAATAATATTCACCTAAATAACTTTCAGTGACCTACTAAGGTTTATAAACAACATTTGATAACGTTTGGGCAAGGCTAAAAACTGTTGGCAGCTGCTGGAAGAAAAAGCAGCACTGTATTCCAGAAGAGTTTAAATTTTAAACGGAGCCAGTCTGACACATCCCTCCTGAAATTGCTTGTTGAGTAAATGGATTAAGACCACTTAAAACTGAACCTGGATATGTGCTGGGTAAATGCGAACTTGCTACACATCTCAGTTAGCAATAGTCTGGGTGTTAACAGCAGTTTCTTGTAACTACTCATTGGGTCTGCAAGTAATGGAAGTAAAACCTGGAGTGCATGTCTGTGCTAGCATCTGCTGTTTGTAGGTTGACTGGTTGACAGAGAAAATGAGAGAAGCCAATTTCACAGTGTCCTCAATGCACGGAGACATGCCTCAGAAAGAGCGGGAGTCCATCATGAAGGAGTTCCGGTCTGGCGCCAGGTGGGTGGTGGCTTTACCTGTAGTGGGATGCCGGTCAGGCTGGTCAGGTTCCTGGGTGCAGTGTGCCGTATGTTGAGTTCCTTTACGATAATTGGCTTCCTCCAGGTACTGGGAGCTGACACTGCCCTCTGGGGCTGAGGTATGGAAGAGCAGCGCCTAGTGAGTGGGCAGCCACAGTGTTAGGCCAAGGGGAGAACTGGCCTTAGTGGACTGGTCACCATAGTTTGAAGTGTGTTGTTTTGTTTCCAAGTAGGTGGGGATTTTGGTTTTTCTTTTTGTAATTGGCCTATAGTTTGATTCCATGGTGCTCCTAGAATACAACTTGTGTGAGTTTAATCCTCAGCCGAGTGCTAAAATTACAGTGGTTTGTTTTGTTGGTCAGTAATTATAATTATTTTATAAGTGAAGCACTTAATCTAATTTCATTTAATGTATATATTGATTGCTGGTTTTAAATTATATAAGTGCATTTTATTTGTCATCTATTCTTTGCGTCCTTTTTCTTTGTATGTGTGTGTATGTGTGAGGGGTACTGGCATTGGACCTTTATACTGATACACATTCCAAGCTTTTTTTTAACTTTTTATTTTAAGGCAGTGCTGGATCTCATGGTGGCCTTGCAGTCCCTCTGCCTGAGTCTCTCAGGTGTGCAACACCACACCTGGCCAAGATGATCATTTCTTTGTGTCCTATAGGGGTTATCTTGGCTATAGCAAAAATTTCCTCGGGAGCTGGGGAAATAGCTCAATAAAATAAGCACTTGCCTGGCAAGTACAAGGTCCTGAGTTCAATCCCCAGTTCCACCAAAAAAAAGAAAAAAAAAAAAAAAAGTTCCCTCAGACATAGACGTATTTGCCATTCCTCTCATTTTGCCTTCATCTCTGAGGTCCCACCTGAAAGTGCTTGTGGCATTTTGTGTGCTGGTGAGGGTTTTGCTGTAGCTAATCTGAAAGCATCTCCTTGGATGCCTTGCTGGAGACTTGTGCTGAAGTAGAGCTCTGGGCCGGTGCCCCTTTCTACACTTCAGTTTGATGACCTTTATTTAGGCCTTCATTATTCTGAGATGGTCAGTGCTGATCCAGCCATTCCTTAAGTAGTGCTTGTTGCAAGCTACTGAGGGTGGCTTTTCCTCAGGAGTTTTCTCTTGTGTGTGTTGCATGAGCTTCGTTCTCCCTCCTGTGTCCCCATGTAGAAATTGTGCACTCTCCTGCTCTTTGCCTTGCCTTCTGCTTCCATCCATTTGCTTTACTCAGGCTTCCTGCATAATTTTGGATTTGAAACTAGTCTCCCCGGGTCTTTTCCTTCCCTGTTGTGACCTGCTATCCCACAATTCCTTCAGGGCCTCTAGGCTAGTGTTAGTGTTGGCCAGTAGAAGTTAAAGTCTCACTAATTGTGCAATTTGAATTTTCCAATAGCTATGAAAGTGATAAAATGAAACAAGTTGATTCTTACAAGTATTCAGTCATCCTTTCCATGTTATCAGATTTAAAGTCATTAATGAACTGAGCACAGTGATGCTCATGGTTCAAGCACACCGGGATACTGAAGCAGGACCATGGCTCATTTTCAAAAGGCTAGGGATGTAGCTCAGTGCACAGGTCCTGGGTTCAGTGCCTTGTGCACACTTATGCATGCATACACACACAGAAATGAAATGTTTTTTAATCTTTTTGTGTATGTTTTCAGAATCTGTTGTACATTTTATACTTACAGTGCATCTTGGTTTAGAACAAGACCAGTTAGATGCTCAGGGTACATGTGGCACTGGCCTCTGGTAGATGGCACTGCTCTGGCCTGTCAGATGCTATAGCATAGAGGAAGTTTTGTGGGGTGAATTTCATGTCTGGAGAGTATAACCACTGAGTCCAAATCAGTAAGGTTACTCATAAGTTTTTGCTGGGCAAAAGCGTTTTTCCAATTATTGGCATAAGACTTACTTTTGAACAAACTGCCATGCTAAAAGATACTAAATGTTGTCAGAGCATATGACCTAAATGACCAGAGAGACTACATCCCCCTACACACAGAACAGGCTTTCTGAGTAGGATGGCTTTCTCTGCCATCCCTAGCACCTGGCAGGATTGTTGCAGGCCTGTAACCTGGCATCCAGCTGCCATCGGTAGTGCCGCAGATCCTGTCTCACCTCTGTGGCCCTTTCTTTCCACAGCCGCGTGCTCATTTCCACAGATGTCTGGGCCCGGGGACTGGACGTCCCACAGGTGTCCCTCATCATCAACTATGACCTGCCCAACAACAGAGAGCTGTATATACACAGGTGAGCCAAGCTTCCCTGCCCTTGGGACACACCCCTTTAGGGTTGAGATGGCCTTGTTCCTGTGCCAGCTCTGTTTCATTCCTACAGAATCGGGAGGTCAGGTCGCTATGGCCGAAAAGGTGTGGCCATTAACTTTGTGAAGAATGATGACATCCGCATCCTTCGAGATATTGAACAGTACTACTCCACTCAGATTGATGAAATGCCTATGAACGGTGAGGAATTAGGGCATCAGTGTGACTGTTGTGGGAGGAACTTCCTATCTCAAGGTCTTTCATGAGCATTAGTTGAATTTCCGCTGTTTGTAATATACCTTAACTGCTTTGTTCTTTGCTTTCAGTTGCTGATCTGATCTGAAGATAATGCTCCTGCGTTGGAGATGAGCTTGTGCTCACCCGTTTTGTACGCTTGTTTGGAAATACTTAGGGGCAGCTCCTATTTAATGGGTATTTCTGTGAGCTCTTCTCACAGCCCCTCCAGGATAAGTTCCTGACAGTTCTGTCACCTTTTCTTATCCGTGTGTAAATAATACATTGCTTTTTTCATTAAACACTTAAAACATTTCACATAAACTGGAGTTTACATTTCATGTGGTGCTGCCAGCTTTTCTAGTAACTGGTTATGTCCTGGCCAAACCCCCTTACTTCATGTTCTTTGCCAAAACTAACTTGAAATGTTTCAGTACTGGAGGTAGAATTACAAAACATGTAGATGAAAACAAAAATTTTATGTTTGGCACAGATTTAAAGGATTTAAGGAATGATTACAAAGTGGATTCATTAGGACTTAACTATCACATTGCATGGTGAGGGACCATGAGGCTCTGACTCAGCTGGAATCTTGAGAGAGGAAGAGGCCCAGCATTCCCTGGACCAGTCCTGGCAAATTTATGACACATGCTGCAGTGGGCACATGCAGTCATATCCCTAGCAGCTGAGCATCGGATATTCAGATTTAGTTGTATTGGTACTTTGCTTTGCTTTTTTTTTTTTTTTTTTTTTTTAAGTATTTGTTATAGGGTCTCACTACACAGCTTGGACTTGTAGTGTTCCTCCTGTTTTCAGCCTCCCCAGCACTGGAATTATAGGCGGGCACCATCATGCCCGGTCTCTGGTGAGCGTAGCACCCCCAAGATTGGGACCAGCACAGCATTGTGGTACCAGAGATCAAACCTGCTCCCTGTGCTTACCTAAGCAGGCACTTGGTCTGCTGAGCTATCTCACTGGCCTTGTACTTAGCTATTGATGAGTGAGTTTTGGGTTGCTGTTTGAACACTTAGTCTCTAAAAGGCTAGTTTCCTCTGTAAGCTTCCAGTAGGATGCAAATAGGCATAAAACCCACGTGTCTCACAGCAGCCACTAGAGGGCGTCCCTGGAGGTGGCCTCACAGATTGATGCATATCAAGGCCTCTGCAGAGCAGCTGAGAACCCCACCCCCACCCTCTGGGGCCGTGTGATCAGCATCCTTACTCCTGGGAGTGCAGGGTTTGGGGGCGTATTCAGAACACAGACCCCTGCACAAATGTCTCTCACACTTTCTATCCCAGCTTCCTCACCAAGGGAAGAAAGGGATCTTTGTTATTAATTTGTGTGAATATCAGCAAGAGCAAGGACAAATCCTGCTCCCAGAAGCAGCTTTATAATCTACAGGGCCCCGTGCAGACTTGAGAATGCTGAAGGGCCCCTGTGAGAGTTACGAAGGGTTTCAGGCGGCAGCAAAGCATTATCCCAACTCCAAGCCCTTCTGAGTTCTGTGGGCCCATAGGGCCTGTGACTTGAAAGCCAGCCCTGGCTATGTGCATAACCAGCTCACATTCACCAGGTCTGAGCACTGGGCCTCACTTCAGAAGCCGCTGGTAGCCTCTCTAAAGGGGCCAAGTTGAGACCTCTGCATCAGGTCCAGTGGTTCCAGACACCAGGACATCTCTACTTAAGTAGAGCAGGATCTGTACCACATGTGGTCATAAATGGGGGCAAAGGCACACTGGCTTTGTATGGCCGGTGTATGTGTGGCCACCAGACTGCAAGTTAACTATGCATTGTGGTTTGCTGTTGTGTGGCTCCTCTGAGCACGGAGCCCATATTTCCTCGTCCTGTTCCATCCTGCACAGGACACTGGCCCAGTGGGGATAAGAATTCCCAGTAACCCTGCAAGGCAGGGGCAGTGACCAGTCACCCTTTGGGGCTCTGTGATGGCACAGGAGTTGAAAACACAGATGACCAATCCAGCCTGAAGGCCACTGTGCTGTCAGCCCTTCCTGATAGTCTCATCCTGGGAACCTGGCTGTGTCAGGAGCAGGCACCCTCAGCCTGCTGCCACCAGTGCTGGCAGGGTTTGGGGATTTGCTGCCCCGGGAGGGGCCACCCCCTTTCCATCTTTATACACACACACACACACACACACACACACACACACACACACAGCCCAATGTAGTTCTGTCCCCAGTCTCTTTACATATTTTTGAGATAGGGTCTCACTAAATTGCCCTGGTTGGGCTGGGATTTGCAGTCCTACAGCTTTAGTGTCCCAGAGTGCTGGGATCACAGATGTGTGTCACCACTACTGGCTCCACCTCTGCCTAATGCTACACATAGCCAGACTGTGGGGATAAAGTGCTACCTGGTTGTTACTGCTGTCCTCTTTCTGTATGACCACTGGGATGTGAGCTGACACTGCTGAGAAGGTCCACACAGGCAGAGTGACAGGTGGGGACCAAGACCCAGCCACCTGGAAGAGCCCTCTGCAGTCAGTAATGACTGGAACACAGGCACACCTCTGCTGGGTGTGTGCTCCCACATGATGTACTCATGATGCCAAGTCAGCCACAGGTAAGCACAAACCCATCCTTTTGGCCCCATCAGTCCTGATGAGAAGACAGTGTTTCTGACAGGTCTCCCCAGCTTGCAAATCCAGCACAGTGGGTTCCTCTGTCCTCTCTTCAGGCTTGCTGGGTGAACCTGGGCCAGAACTCATCCTTTCCTCACCTAGGGACAGATCTGCAGCAGAGGCCAGGGGCCCCATTCCTGGAGTCAGCCCGCTGTACATTCTCATTACCTTAGGCAGGGGATACTGGGAAGAAGAGTCACATGGGACATAAGGCAGTCAGGAAACTTTAGGTGATAGGGTGTGAGGCAAAACAGACCTAATGGGTGCCATGCAGAGATGAGGTGATAGGTGACAGCAAGGGTGATATGGGGACATGAGGTGCCATGGAGACAGGGTACTGTCCTGTCAGGCAGGTGGTGACACACCAGGGACATTGGGTGCCTCCCTGGAGGCCCTCGGACACGCTTCAGGCCCTGGAGCCCAGAAGGACTGGCAGGTACTAGTTCTCAGTGCCCCTTTAATTAAACATAACCTCCGGCAGCAGCTTCTCAAATCTCTGGACTCCACAGTGTCACAGCTTTGTTCCTTCATTGTGTTCACAGCTGCTGAGGCCAGGTGGCTTGACCTTGGTGCAGGTGCAGTCTGTGTCCTGAGTATCTCACCTTCTCTAGCATCAGGGACAGATGGCAGTGGTGGCAGCTGACACTACTGCATGTGATGACAGAGCAGAGGCCAGGCTCACCCTATGATGTCCTAACAGTGGCTGAGGGCACTGACTGCTGTGTGTGTTGTGGACTCTCAGACAGGCCTGACATTCATCTTGTGCTTGGTGCCTCTGGCCCACAGGTACCAGGAGCTGCAGCTCTGCCAGTGTCTCCATGGAAAGATGGACACTGCTGCCACTAGGACCAGCTGATGTGGAAATACTTCCCCATAGACAGAGTGACGGGGATGGCCAAGGTCTGAATGAGAAAGAAAGAAACCTGAGCGTGGACAGCTGCTCCCCTGGACAGCGAGACGTGGAGTCTGCCAGGGAGCCGTGCGTAGCTGCTGCTGCTCCTTCACCCACATTAGTGCTCTATGGCTCAGCAGCCCAGGTGCCCTACAAGCAGCTCACAAGCTCAGCCTGCTGCCACCCAGATGTGGACACACAGAGCGCTGAGGCCCTAACCTCCCTCCAGGATGCTGAGGTCCAGGCATCCTCTGTATCCCCCAGGTGTGAGCTTCATGGTACTGGGTCACCAGTATCCCAAGCACCTCCCTATGCCCACTCTGGGGACCAGAACCCATGTTCTATTCTGCCCTCTTGCCTTGGTGTCGGAGCTGTAGGTGAAGTTGGAGACAGGGATGTTGTTGGCGAGGACCTGCTGGGGGGCCATGGACACCCCTAGGACAGTCACTTTGCTCAGCTGGAGGTCAGCCCCCTCCCTGGTCAGGCGCTCCACCTGGTTCACAATGGTATTCTGACCAACACAGAGACAGAAAGAAAATACAGAAATAGCAGCAGACAGGGGCTGGGGAGAGAGCTCCGTGGCACAAGTGCCTGCCTGGCAAGTGCAAGGTTGTGAGTTTGAACTCTGGTCCCGCAAAAAAAAAAAAAAAAGAAATAATAGCAGATGGGAGCAGGGAGCCCCCCAGAGCAAGGAACACCACAGTTGTCTGGGAGACCCTTGGGGTGGACATGAAGAGCCAGGGCACTTGACACTGCCCATCCCAGGATACTTGGCACTGGGGACAGCAGCCATCTGGGACCCGGACCTGGTATCTCTCACCAGAGCAGGGTGCCCCCCCTCCCCCGGTTTCCCCCTCCATGGCTCCCTTCCCACTGGCCTGGGCAGGTCCAGGACTCACATTCCTAGCTAGGAAGATGATCTGTGTGTAGGCCCCACGTTCTAGCACCCCGAGGCTATCCCCGTCATCCCAGAACAGCTCTCCAAAGGCCTCTCCACTGGTACTCAGAGCCACAGCCAGGGCCATGGGTTGCTTGCGGGACTCTGTGGTTGTGAGGCCAGGAGCCTAGGATGAGGATGAGCATGTGTCACAGCCCTGGCCCTGGTGGGGGTCCCCAGCATGGGGTATAAAGGGACAGGTATATAGGATAGCCTGTGGTGGCCTCCCTGGCCAGGGCACCTGAGTCTATCCCCACTTCACAAATCACACATCCTTCCAGGAGCTGGGCCCCTAACACACAGATCTCCGGAGGAACAATGGGGTGTGCCTTGGCCTCCCCTCACCAGCTCTATCTCCTCCCTGGAGAAGCACTGTGCCTCCAGGACCTCAAGTCCCCTGGGCCCCACTGTGCTGTCCACACCTCCACCTCACTGTCCAGCCCAGGTACCTGCATAGGCACAATGTACCCAGCCCGAAGGTGCACGTTGATGGTATCCATGGGGGCCAGAAGCGTCACCCACCGCCCCTCACTGTGTATGGTGGGGCTGGGGGATGCTGGGGGTGGAAGTGGGAGGCTGCCCAGGGCCTCTACTGGTACCTGGAGGGAGGTGTCATGTCAGAAGATTATCCAGGCAGTACCAAAGCCCCCATCCTGTCCCCATGAAATGTGTGGAAGCTTAGGAGAGATAGGCTGGGTGTGAACACAGGACATTTGGTGGGATGGAGCCCAAGAGCCCTGGACCTAGGGTCCAGGAAGCCAGAGGGCATCCAGTTTAGCTCAACCTCAGTGATGGCTACAGGGCCCTGGGGAGTTACCTGTATTGATTCAGTTTCCTCTTGCAGAAAATGTGGTTACTTCAAGGAACTGGGGTGTTGATGTGTGGTGGGGGAAGTGGGGAGACTGAAAGTAGCCGGGACTCACAAGCAGGTCGGGCAGGCAGGCCTGCTTTGGACCATCCGCCCTTCAAGTTTTAGGGTCCCCACCACTCACCAGCTGCAGGTCATACCACGTGCCCGAGGGAAAGTAGCCAGTGACTTCAGTCTTGCCAGGCTCAAGCACTGGTGTGATGAGTAGAGCCTCCCCCCACAAGAGCTGGCGGTCCACAGTCCAGGTATTGGGGTCTTCAGGGAACCTTCAATGAAGGGCAACAGGGCATGTGGACCGGGGCTGAGGCAGAGATGGCCTCTCTGTGGCCAGGTGCTGGCCTGCAGGGCAGGGCAGAAAGTGAAGCTAGAATTCCCATCTCTGTGGAGCCCAGGAAGCGGAGGACTCAGGTTACGTGTGACAGGTGGGTTCCTGTGGACCAGGTCCACACAAGAGCCTAAAATAACCTTCCCCCACAGCCTACACTCAGGGGACCAATGTCCAAGATAGGAAGCAGGCTCCTCTATGCCCACCATCTCTGAAGGGCTTCTCCTCATCCACACTGCTCTTTTCCTTTGATCAGTGAAGTAATGATGCATCTGCCTATCTGGAAAAGTACAAAAACCTACCAACAACCAAGAAGAACTCCCCCATGATCCCACAACCAAAGGCAACTCTTATTCCACTTGGCATATTTCCTATCAATCTTGATTACTTCATCTAGCTAAGATTGTACTGACACAACTCTATACATATCCTGTCTGCTCTCCTGGAAGTCCAGCTGGTACCCAGTGCTGGGCATGCACCCTGCCCCAGGGACACTGACATCCAGATGGGGTCTTGAGGCCAGATTTCTATTTGCAGAATTAAGGCATCAACGTTGGAGGGTCAGAAACACCCAACAGGCACTGATGTGCTATCCCATATCCCTGTGCATTTGAAAATCAAATACTCCACTGCATTCTCATTTTCATGGTGGCATTGCAACTTCTCAAGCCAAGTAAACAGCATCATTCTGTTAGAAAATATCTCTCAGGGGCTGAGGAGATAGCTCAGAATAAGCGCTTGCCTGGCAAGCACAAGGGACTGAGTTCAACCCCTGGTTCCACAAAAAAAAGAAGGAAAACATCTCTTAGAATGATGTTAGCGACAGTGGTGGAATCAGAGGTGCTCATGATCTCCTCCATAAAAGCAATAAGAACTTGGGCAAAAATGGTCAGCACCGACATCTGGGGCACTTTGGAGACAGCCAAAGGCTTGCTGCAGTCCAGCAAGGGATTCTGCAAGAACCTGCTTAAGAAGAGCAGCCTGGGTAGGTGGAGAAGGTGCCTGGCACGGGCAAGTCAGGCAATCCCTGCCCAGGGCTCAGCCATCCACCATGCTAGTCCTGTATAGCTCCTATTTAAGGCCCCAAGCCAGAGCAACATGGAAGCCAAGGGTGAGGCAGGTGGAGAACCCAAGGATTAGAGCTGACACCATCAAAGTGTCCACTTGGATACCGAAAATTACGAGACATACAAAGCAACATGCAAGGGAAAAATGAGCAGGCAATGGAAACTGGAAGCCATTCCCAAGGAGCCCAGTGTCACTCTTGCTAGCCAAGGACTATGTGAACCTTTTCTTTTCCTGGTACTGGGAGATGAACCCAGAGAGTACTGTACCACTCAACTACCTGTCCTTTATATATTTCATACAATTAATATATTTTTATGGTGCTGAGGACCGAACCCAGAGCCTTTACCACTGAGCTACATTCTATAAATTTTTACTTTGCGATGGGTCTTGCTAAGTAACTAAGCTGCCCAGGCTGGGTTCAAACTTGGAATCTTCCAAACCTTAGCTTCCCAGAGTTCTGGGACTTTCGGCATGTGCCTGGCCTGTATTTTGAGCCAAGGTATAACCAGGTTGCCTAGGCTGGTCTTATACACAGGTCTAGGGCCAGCCAGATAGCTCAGCTTACTGAGTATACAGGATTTTAGGAAAGTACCACCACACTGAGGTAAGTCAGCTTTTTTTTATTATTTTTTTAGGACAGGCTCTACAGGGTCTTACTACGTAGATCAGACTCAGCAATTCTCCTGTTTTCAGCCTCTAAAGTGCTGGGATTACAGGCTTGCGCCACCATGCCCAGTCTCAATCACAGTCTCAGCATGCCTTGGAGACGGGGCTGGCATGGCACCCGGGGACCAAACTCTGGCCACCGTGCTCTGCCTAAGCAAGCACTTCAGTTCACTAAGCCCAGCCTTTTTTTAAAAAAAAATGTATTTAGTACAGGGTCTTACTACACAGACAGAACTCCTAGTGATCCTCCAGTTTTCAGCCTACCCAAGCGCTGGAATTATATGGAATTATAGGCACGTGCCACAACGCACAGACTCAATTGCCAGTCTCAGTGTGCCCCAAGGGCGGGGCTGGCATGGCAGCCTGGGATTGAACCTCTGGCCCCTGTATCTGCTTAAAAAGGCACTTTAATCTGCTGAGCTATCTGGTCAGCCCTAAATCAGCTATTTTAAGTATAATCCAAGAAGTACAGGAAAGTATAAGAGCAAGAAGCAAATAAGAGCTATCCATCTGTAAGGACACACTTTTAAAAAGTATAGAAAAAAATTTTTTTTCTTGTTTCAGAACCTTTGTTTATTCACTCATTTTTATGGCCGGCTCAGCCCACCCTGAGCACAGGGCTGGCGCAGCATGTGGTGCTGGGGATTGAACCAGGGTCCCTGAAGCCTCCCAGACTTTCTTAAGCAGGCGCTTTAGACCACTGAGCCATCCCGCTGGGCCCAAGTATAGAAATTTTGAAAAGAGTACAACTGAAAAAATTTCCCCGAGGGGCTCAGGTACAACTTAGAGCAAACAGAGAGATTAGTGATATAAAACACAGGTCTAGGGCCAGCCAGATAACTCAGCAGACTAAAGGGCTTGCTTGGGCGGCCAGGTTTGATCCTCTGCATGCCATGCTGTGTCAGCCCTGCCCCCTGGGCGTGCTGAGACAGCGATTGAGACTGAGCGTGGTGGCGCATGCCTGTAATTCCAGTGCTTGGGAGGCTGAAAACAGGAGAATCACTATGTAGTGAGACCCTATAGACCTTGCACTAAATACATGTAAAAAAAAAAAAAAAGAAAAAGAAAAGAAAAAAGACAGATCTACTGAGACTGCCCAGGTTTGAGGAATAAGAAAGAACAAAAGAGAGAAAGAGAAAGAGAGGACAGGGGGAGGGGAGGGAAGAGAGGGGAGGGGAGGGGAGGAGAGGGGAGAGGAGGCAAGATGAAGCACTTGCAGGTGCAGGGGCCAGAGGTTCTACCATGCTGGCCTCACCACTGGGGCATGCTGAGATGGCAATTGGGACAGGGCATGGTGGTGTGAGCCTATAATCCCAGCTCTTGGGAGGCTGTAAACAGGTGGATCACTGAGTCTGATCTAGTAGGAAGACCCTAAACACCCTGTCCCTATAGACTCTTTCCTAAATACAAAAAAGAAGAAAAATGAGCAAGGTATGGTAGCACATGCCTGTAATCCCAGCACTTGGGAGGCTGAGGCAGGAGGATCGATGGGAGTTTGAGACCAGCCTGGGCTACACAAGTGAGCTCAAGGCCAGCCTGAACTTCACAGTGAGACCCTGTCTCAAAAAAGAAAAAGAAAAAAAAAAAAAAAAGCAAACACAGCTTCTGGTATCAAGCATTCCCATATGCAGAGAGACATAGGGAGAGAGATTTTAAGAAACAACAGATGTGCTTTTATGGTGCTGGGGATGGAATCTGTGGCTTAACACACACTAGCCAAGTACTCTGCCACAGCACCACACCCCAGCCCTGGTGACAAAATATTAATGTACACTTGAGATAGCTCAGAAAATGCCAAGCAGGGTAACTACAAAGGCATCTACACCTAAGCACCCTGTAGCTCAATCTTCAAAGGTAGAAGAGTAGAAGCTCTGGAAAGAAGCAGGTGAGAAGCCACTCTTCAGAAACTTCAAGGCCACAGCCAGCTGAGAAATGCAGTCTAAGTGCTGAAGGCAAGCTTAGCTAAGCAGAGCTATCCTTCAGAACTGGAGATGTGAGGACACTGTCAGAGTAGCAGCAATGGGCAGCGGCCGTCACCAGCAGGTCCACCTGCAATAACGTCGGGTCCTACTGGCGTTGGGTGCTGATCCAAACCCACAGGAAAAAGAGAAGCAGGAGTGCAGCTAACACCAGACAGCAATTCAGGAGACAGCATGGACGTGCTCTCCGGATCCCATGCTGGGGCTCCTGTTTGACCTAAATCCTAGCTGCCCCGGGCAGTCACTGTACCTGTGTGGCGCATGGTATAAAAAGATGTGATCCGTATGATGCCGATCACATAAGGGCAAGGAAGGGGATGAACTGTGTAGAAGAGAGATTTTTGGCTCTTGCCTGCAGTATCAGTCATCAGTTCCAGGGGTGCTCTGGTACTGCAATACATCTCTGCTTTTTTCATTTTCTACTTTTGAGACATGATCTGCCTAAATTGAACAGGAGGGACTTGAACCTGTGATCACGCTCCTTGAGCTTTCCTCACAGCTGGGACTGTAGAGATCTGCCACCAAGCCTGGCTAAGCAAAGATATATATTTGAAGTCATGTTGCTATTAGTTATAACTAGACTGCTATGAATTAAGAGTTAAATACTTAAAATTCACAAAATGCTTCTCTTGGTGAAGAAAGTGTGTACTGCCATTTATGTCCCCTGCCTGCCTGCTTCTTTGAATGTGTTTGCACACATGCCTGTGTGCTGTGTGTTGCTGGGGATTGAACCTAGGGCCTTGAACACACCAATCAAGTGCTGTACCATTGGGTCACACCCCAACACGACCAATTGGCTGTAATGCTGGCCCCACCTACCTGATATGCATCTGTTCTTTATTAGGAAGTGACTACTTCCCATTTTACTGATGGCATCTAATCTGTTTGCTATTACATTCTATATTATGAATAGTTTGAATTTTTTCCTAGCCAGAGATTTGCATTTTCCCATTCTGCCCAGTGGAACAGTCCTTTTTCTTTTCAAATTAAACCTCCTTTCTCTTGCTCTAGTGCTCAGAAAGCTGTCCACTCCAGGGCATGGGTAAATGGTCCCTTACAATCTGCACTGTTTTCTACAGCTTAATTTTGACATCTAACCATTTAATTCCTCTGGAACTTGTTTTGAGAAGGTACCATGACATCTGCAGACAGCTAATGAACCTTCCTAGGTGGGGCTCTGTTCTTCACCCGAGGACTGCACCCAGGCCTACGAGGGGCCACTGCTCAGCTTCTCTTGCCATCCTCCCTAGCTCCATGGAATGCATCATGACTGCCCTTCCCTGCCTTGGCACAGAGAAGCTGGGTAGGTACTCATGGGTCTCCATCCTACTGTCCACACCCTGAATGCCCCAGCCCCGAGCTGTGATCTAGTGAGGATAGGGGACACTTTGGCCTCATGCAGCTATAATCCTCTCAGAGTCCCAGGAAAATAGCCGGCAGCAGGGGGAAATGCCCTGGTCAGCTCCTGTACCCCCAGGTGCCCGTGAGGCACCACTTCCCAACCCAGCTCACTCACTCCAGGAAGAGGGCCCGGGCGACAGTCTGGCCCTTGACGTGGGCACCATGGAACAGCGTGTAGAGGTAAGGCAGCAGCGTGTAGCGCAGGGCGAAGGCCTTCCTCATGGCCTGCTGTGCGGGCTCACTGAATCTGTATGGCTCCTGGGGCTGTGTGGCAGAGGGACAAAGGGGGCACCTGAGGTCCTGGTCCTGAACTGTGGGCACTGGGCTGCTCCTTGGACACCCAGTGTGGGGAGGACAATGGGGCTTCTATGGCAGGGACAGGATTTGCCAGGGCAGGTCTCAGGTGTGGGGCTCCCTCTGCCTCTGGTTCTTCCCGTCCATCCCCCACAGCCAGCCCCACCTGGCTGTGCAGGTCATTGTGGTTGCGCATGAAGGGGTAGAAGGCGCCCAGCTGGGTCCAGCGCACACACAGTTCCTCCGAGGTGTTACCCAGGAAGCCGCAGATATCTGCCCCGACCAGGGGCACCCCCAGCAGGTTAAACTGCACGATTTCTGTGGGGACAGAGGTAACTGGCCTGAGGCTGCTGCAGCAGAGCCAGTTCAGGCCAAGAAGCTGAACAGAGTGGGTGTGGAGCAGTTGAAGATGCGGCTCCCCCAGAAGGGGCAGGATGGTGCCAGCCTGCATCTTCTGCTTGGCCAGCTGTGATGGCTGCTTCCTGACAGTGGGGCAGGCAGAGCAAACCAGACCCCATCTGTAAACTGTGTCCTTAGAAAGATCAAGTGGAGTGCATTCTTTGTAAACAGTCTTTGCAGGTGTCACTAAGTGAAGAGGAGGTTCTTCAGGTAGTCCCTGATCCAACAACTGACATCCTTAGAACAGGAAATCGCCATGTGAAGACAAACACACAAGGCCATGGCAGGTAGCAACAGGCTGAGCTTGGAGCCACGTGTCAGAGGCCACCACCAGAAGCAAGGCAGGACCTCAGGCTGGGAGAGGGAGCGGGAGTGATGTGCCCACACCTCAGCTGGGCCTCATAGCTTGCCCTATTTGTTTTAAGCCCCAACTTCTCCTTCATTACTTCAGCTATCAGAATCCAGAAGGGACAGTGAGTCACCCTGGCTACAAAGGTATAGACTGGCCCAAGGTCCTCGTGCCCCAGGTGTGCTTCGCATTACTGTCACTGGGCTCAATCTCTGAAAGGTCCCCTTAGGAACAAGGACCTTGCACTGGGAGCCAGAGGTGGGACAGGGCCCAGCCTGGGGCTCTGGGATCTTCTGGGCTGCAACTGATGCCGAGAGCTTCATGTCCTGTGCTCAACAGCACTCAGTGCAAGTGGGAGCTAAAATCGAAGACCTACAATGGTGTCCTTGCCTGCTACACCTGCCCCAGTGCAAGGAGTTAACTGGCTGGGGCAGAGCAGTCAGCACCTTCTAGGAGGGGACTTCCTTCTCCTGGGCGCTCATTAAGCCGGGGCCCCCATGGTCCCTGGGTCTGCAAAGACCACCCACACAGCAATGAGGTCCCTATTGTTTAGAACATTTCTGAGGCCACCAGGCTCAGGGCATGGCTCTTCTAAGCTTCCCACAGTGGCCTGGGTGTCCCTTATTCCCTGAATTATTTTCTAGGAGTCCAGGCTATTTCTAGGCTTAATATGAGTCAGCCACATTCAAGTTTGGGAACAAAAAATCAAATTCCTGCCGGGTGTGGTGGCGCACCCAGCTCTGAGAGGCTGAGGCAGGAGGAACAGTGAGAGTTTGAGACCAGCCTGGGCTACAAAAGTGAGCTGAAGGCCAGCCTGAACTGCACAGTGAGACCCTGTCTCAAACACACATACATACACACACACAAAGTAACCAAAAAAATCAAATTCCTCTTTGCAGGCTGGAACCAGGCCTGAGATGGCCAAGTCAGGAGGCATTCTGTGGGCTGAGGTCAGGCCTACCTTCCTGCCTCAGACATGGCCAACAGAAGGGCAAATGGGAAAGGAAGGGTCTGATGGCTTTTCAGGCAGTGGCCAGGGTCAACTAGAGACACAGGCACCAAAACAGAGTTGTTTAAGGTGAGCCATCCACACAGGCTAGCTGGGTATTTGCCCAGATGTGTAGGACTAGTGGGTCTCATGGCCCACAGGACTTGGTTGTGGGTCCCCAAGCTACCACTGTGGCATTTGAGCCATGCTTAGCCCAGAACCCATGGGCAGAGCCCCACCCCCACCCCACGGAGGGGGTTTCCTCTCCTCAGGGGTCCTCACCTGCTACAGAGTAGGAAAGCTGCTCCCAGCTGCTCCACACATCCCCTGTCCAATGGCCGGCGTATCGGCCATGGCCAGCGAAGGTTGAGCGGGAGATCACAAAGGGACGTGTTCCTCGAACCTTCACCAGGGCCCTGGGCAGGAGACGCGACACAGAGCCAGTATAGTGGAGCTCACCTGACACAGAGCCAGTATAGTGGAGCTCACCTGGGAGTCTCTCACTACCTGCTAAAGCATAGCACCTGGTGGCAGGAGCCACCAGAGCCAAGAGAGGGAACTGAAGGAGGCTGGTGCTGGTGGGGAGAGTCAGCCCTGCACCAGCCATCCTGCCCCAGCCTCAGAGCAGTCACAGGGTTCTTGCTGGTGCAGACCTCCCAATCTAGTCACACCCAAGGTGAACCAGTATGAAGAGGTAAGCTGTGGGGCAGGAGCAGAAAGGCCCCCAAGTGGCCCTCAGGGGCCAAGGGTCACCTATTGGGAACCCAGCCTCTCCATAAACCCTGAGCCTGGGCTAGGTTCCCACCAGGCCTCACCTGTTGGAGGCAATGGCTTCAGTCAGGCCATACAGGTTGTGCAGGTTGTAGTGTGTGGACAGGAACTGGCGGCTGGAGGCACAGATGGTGGCTGCTTGTAGGGTCCCGCCGACCACCCCTGGAGGAGACGGGGACTGTTTTCCATGGACTTCCTCGTGGGGTGGGGTGCATGGCACCCTCCTGTCCCCCTTGTTCTGAGGACTACTGTGCAGGTTGCTACATATTTAGCTGTGGCTCCCAGAGGTGTACTCTAAAGTCTCATGTCTCTCCTGTTGGACATGGAGCTCACTCCTCACACGGTGGTGGCCCTTAGGGCCCAGACATGTCCCTCAGCTGTCGTCACTGTTCACAGAGACGGGGCAAGCGAGGTGGGTACTGAACATTGGGCTTTTCAGACCTCCAATTTGCATGTCTCACATTGTGTCCCCACCCTGAGCCTGAAAGCCCTCCCCTGAAGCACTTGCTACATGTGACCACACTTGTATCCTAGGCCACGTCACTCCACCTGGGCCACGTGCCTGCCTGGGGCTCCTATCCCTCCCATTCAGGTGGCTGCTGCACACTGCCTCTCAGAAATGAGAGCTTCAGGTTACAATCAAGAGAAGGTAAACTCCAGATGTGAGCCACTGACCCCAGGTGGCACCTGAGGCTGGTTGGTCGGGGCTCACCGGGCACATAGGGAGGGTTTTCCAGTTCGTTGTCTGGGCAGCCATGCTCAGAGCCCCTCACAAAGTTGGATGGCTCATTCATGTCCTGCAAGAGAAGACCAGGGTGCACAGGGTAGGGCTGATGCTCACAGGCTGGGGGAATGGTGAGGCAGGGGCATACTTACTATCCACATGCCATCAAAGGGCACCTGGGCATGAAACTCAGACACCATATCTTGCCACCAGTCAAAGGTCTTGGGATTGGTGAAGTCCGGGAAGGCAGTGGGTCCGGGCCACACCTGGACAACAAGAAGCCAGGTGGGGAGACTTGGCCCTAGCCAGAGTCTACACTAGGTGCAGTCTCAGCCTCCAGCAGGGCAGAAGCCTCATTAGTCAATGATCAAATTGGTAAGCCAGAGCCTCAGGGTGGATAAGCAGGTCTCTTCCCCAACACAGGGGCCTGAGCAGCCTCACCCAGGAGAGCGCCGGGCTGCCGTGACACATCCAGCCATGGCATGGATGGACCAAGGACCTGAGGTGTGGGGATCGGCATGGTGGAGACAAGCTCATGACCCACTCAGGAAGGGTGTGAGTCTCCCACATCTGTGGAGATGGGGTGCGCTGCCTGGCTCCCCCCTCAGCTGGGATCCTCCTTTCTCTTAGCTTAGGTTCACTCTGGACTCTGCTCAGCTCCCTATGGGGGGTCAGGAGAGCTCTCAGGAGGTCCCCCAAGGCCTTAGTATGCAGAGATCATGCCTGGGCAGGGCCCAGATGCCCATGAAGTTTAAAGCTCCCTGCAGGAAGAATTCTAGGGTGTTGCTCATCACAACCTCTGCTGCCAGCAGCTAGGCCTTATCCCCGCACACACACCACGGACATCACATCTCTGAAATCCCACTGCCTCCTGAACAGCCACTCTGTCCCCATGGGTCAGCCCCTCCAGGTCCCCACCCTACCTTTCCAATCAATGGCTGCCCGGTCTCATTGGTGATGAAAACTCCCCTCCGCAGACCCTCATCGTAGGGTCTGTAACTGCCAGCAGGGCCTGAGCTGCTGATGGCAGGATCCTGGGGGTGACAGAAACTGGTCAGGGTGAAAGGAATGTGGCTCAAATCCCAGCATCAGCCTCTGAGAAAACAAAGTCAGGTGAGGAGCAGGATGGGGCCACATGCGTCTGCAGCACGCCCATGGCTGCATGCACCGCAGCTGCCTGCAGGGTGGTAGCTGGGCTGAGTGTGCCTGGTTGTGAGGTTTGCTCTTCCTCTGAGCTTTACAAGGTTTCTGCAGGGACTTCTTTTTTCTTTTTTTTTTCCCTCCTATTTTACGGAAGGATCTACAAGGTGTTCAGGGTTTCACTACTAGATCAGACTGGTAATGATCTGCCTGCTTATAGCCACCCAAGAGCTGGGATTATAGGCTGCGCCACCACCCTGTCTCAATTGTCTCAGTGTACCACAGGGCGGGGCTGGCACAGCAGGCCTGGGGATTGAACACCCAGCCCCTGTGCCTGTTTGCAGGTGCTTTAATCTGCTGAGCTATTTGGTCTACCCCTGGGACTTCTTTAATAACATTTTTTTGGTTTTGTTTTCTTTCTTTTTTCCTTCCTCCCTTCCTTCCTTCCTCCCTTCCTTCCTTCTTTTCCTCCCTCCCTCCCTCCCTTATTCTCTCTCTCTCTCTCTCTCTCTCTCTCTCTCTTTCTTTCTGGGACTGGGCTTTGAACTCACGACCTCGCATTTGCCAGGCAGGTACTTGTGCTATCTCCCCTGCTGGTTTTGTTGGTTTTTCAAAAGTGAAAGTCTTTTTTTTTTTCTTTTAATGTATTTGGCTGTTGCAGAGTCTCATTATGCAGCTCAGACTGATCCTCGCTCCGTGACTTGGACTTGTGGTGATCCTCCTGCTTTCAGCCTCCCCAGCACTGGGATTATAGGACCATGCCACTAGGCCCAGACTGTGACAGGCTCAGCCCACCCTTAGGGCAGGGCTGGCGCAGCATGTGCTACAGGGGAATGAGCTACGGTCCCTACGCTTGCCTAAACTTGCCTAAGCAGGAGCGTTAGTCCACTGAACTATCTCGCCAGCCCCTGAAACAGTCCTTTTTTGTCCTCTCTGCTGAGTGGCCATTGGAGACCACTGCCTTCAGATGGGGACTGAAGACAGATATGGGTAAGGTTCACTTAGTCTAAGCCTCTTGACAAACAAATTTGCTCTTCCGAAGAGGGCCTCCATGATGGTGGCTGTTTGGGCTTTTCCACCCCAAATTCTTGCCTGCTCTGGGTAGAGCCAAGCATAAGATCTAGGCTAGACCAGCCTCAAATCATGGCCCTCCTGCTGGAAGGACAGGCCCAGGGAAGGATGGCCTTTGTGCTGATATCCAGTCCTACTCTTGGCCACCTTCTTCCCATGCAGACAGCTGTCCCAAGGGATAAGCAGGGCTGGAGATACACCCGCTATCCCATCCTCCTCCCTCAGCCTTTCCCACTAGGTTTATTGTACCCCTGCCTTTAGTTTTAAGGCAGCTCAAGTAACCCCCAAACCAGAGAATCCAGAGTACGAACCAGGCATTTCCAGAGACATCTGAGGTAGATGTTCTTGGACAGCAGAAACTAAGGCCATAACCTCCTTGATGGTCCCTCAGTATCAGGCATGAGCAAGAGCCATGGCACAGGCATCCGGATCCTCAGACCCACAAAGTGCCCTGGCGGGAAGGGAAAGGGAAGGCAGGGCAGGGTACTCACCACGATCATCACGTACCGCCGGCCACTCTGGTGGATCTCATGCACGGCAGCTGGGAAGTCTGCAAAGCCATCTCTGTTGAAAGTGAAGTCCCTCCGTGCATCCATGTAGTCCAGGTCATTCCACTGCACGTCCTGTGGTGCAGAACAGGGCCCACTGCTGGCATCTGGAGCTCTGCTTCCCTGCTCCCACCTACCCTGCCCACCCTCACTTACCAGGGGGAAGTGGGCCCTGGTCATGTTTTCCACCACCTGACGGAGGATGGCAGTGGATGAGTAGCCCCAGCGGCAGAGGTGGAAGCCCAGGCTCCAGTACGGTGGCATGAAGGGGTGCCCTGCAGGCCATAGCACCATGAGCTGGGGTAGAAGGGGCAGGAAGGGGCTAGGGCAGAGCAGGCACAGGGAGCAGGCCCTACCCACAACATCCAGGTACTGCTGCACCACACTCTTGGGCTCTGGCCCCAGGAACACATACACGTCCAGGATCCCACCTGTTGACCTCCAGCTGAGGGCTGGGCTGGGCTGCAGGACCACATCTGGGAAACATAGTGATAAATACCCCAGCTGTCAGCCTTGGCTCCCTGCAAAAGGCCAGACTACAATGGGAGAGTGTGGCTCTCCACAGGGAGCCTGGGGAACAGCCTGGCAGGGTGGGAACTAGGAGATAGCTATGCTAAACCTGGGAACAAGGTGTCAGCAGGACCTCTAGTTCTGGGGCAGACCAACAGCAGGCCCAGCCTGGGGACTCACCCATGGCATTGCTGTTCAACAGGAACACCCCATGGGCTAAGCCACCATCCTCCAGGGCCAGATAGAAAGGGTGTGATCCGTAGAGGTTGGAGCTGGGCTGGGATGGGCAGAGGCAGCACTTTAGCCACAGGCCCCCAGACCCCACAGTCCCCACCCAGTTACCCTTCCTTACTGAGGGAGCCAAGTCCCGGTTCCAGAGGGTGATCCTGGTCCATTCAGTCCTGAGCATCAGGGGGCTGAGGTGCTCAGCAAGGCCAGCAATGTACCGTGAGGGCAGGGAAGTGGACAGCTGCAGAAACTGGTCAGCAAAGAACAGGGGCGCCACAGTGGTATTCAGCCTGCAGGAAGACCAGGCTCTCTCATACACGCTCAAGACAGATGCTCCATCAGGCAGACTGAGGAGGAGGCCCAGAGCAGTCTAGCCCACTCTGGAGAGGCCAACCCCAGGACAGGCAGTCACCTGAGGCCCACTGGCCGCCAGCAACCAGAAACCAGTGAGAAGAGCCAGTGAGGGCCTGTTTGGTGGCTGCGCCCATGCCACCCAAGATAGCCAGCCAATAGGGGCAGTACAAACACACAAGGTTATATTAGGGGACATAGGCCTTACATGGTTCTATGGAGGACCTTCTGGGAAGGGGACCTCTGAGCCCCATGGGGCACCATGCCAAGATCTGGAGACTGTTCTGGGTGGGCCTCGGTGGGCCAGACTACAATGGAAGAGTGTGGCTCTCCACAGTGTCTATAGGCATGGGCTCCGGGTGTCCAGGAATAGCCAGGCAGTAAGGTCAGGGTCCACAGCAGACCACCACTGGAGGACCTCACAGGTGTGTTCATCCCTGCAAGAGGCTTCAACCCTGGAGACCGCCCAGACACTGCCTACCCAGGGTGCAACGTGAGCCCAGGAGCAGGACTCACAGCACCCGGCCATTCAGCTTCCTGCGCACAACCACTCCGAAGGGGTCCTCAGAGAACTCCACACTATACAGTGGGGACTGTGCACGGCTGTGCACTCTCGGGGTCTCCAAGGGCACCTCATAGCGCTTGTTAACAGGATCTTTGATCTAGAAGAGACAGTGGGGTTCAGAGTCTGTGGAGGGCTGTCCCCCCCCCCCACTGTCCTTTCACTCTCCACAGGAATTGTGGCTCCAGGAGTTCAGGTCCCTGCAAGGTTGTGCACTGCACCCATGCACAAGCACTTGGTTCAACTTCGCTGACCCTGTCTCATCATCTACACAGCCAGAAGAAAATCATGGGTTACCAGGTCAAATACAGAACATCTAGTAAACTGGAACTTTGGGGAAACTACTAATTTTTTGTTTTTGTTTTTTGTCTTTTTGAGACAGGGTCTCACTATGCAGTTCAGGCTGGCCTTGAGCACACTTTTGTAGCCCAGGCTGGTCTTGAACTCTCACCGATCCTCCTGCCTCAGTCTCCTAAGTGCTGGGATCACAGACGTGCACGACCACGCCTGGCTCAATGTTTTTAACTCTAAACATGGTCCGAATATTGCATGGCCCATTCTCACACTAAAACATAAAGCCGTCTTCCACAGGGAAGGGGTGCTACAGACACTGTGCAGTGGGTGGGGAAACAGCAGGAACAGAGCAGACAAAGTCCCTCCCCTTGGTGGCTGGTGCTCCACTGCTGGGACCATCCCTGTGCCAACTTGTACCTATTGGAGGCTAAGATGTCACCCCCTGGAAGACATGTGAGCCCACCTGTGCCCTGCACTCTGCCATCTAGAACACCTGTCATTATTTCCAAGGGGCCGCTCTACTCACACCTCAGCTCTTGATACACATCAGGGCCCACAGGCACACCCTCAGGGGTGTCCACATGTCCTATCTATCCTCTGCTCTACTAGCACAGCCTGTCTCAGTGTGCCTGGACCTCTGCTAGGTCCCACCCCTCGTCCCTGCCCCAGCCACCGTGAAGTGGAGGCGGTTCTCTGTCTCCATCAACACATCCAGCCGTAAAGTCAGGATGTCCTTGGGGAAGAAGGTGGGGGTAGCACGGGTCAGCGTGGCCGTGTAGCCCATTTCCGAGGAGCTGAGGTTCTGCAGGCGGTAGCTTGGGTAGCTGGGGGGAAAGAAACACCAGGGCTGCCCCATCAGGGGACCCCCTGGGCCCTGGCCCGCTGGGACATAGCAGCAGCCACGGGCCTCACACTGTTCTTGATTGACAGCCTTGTCTGGAGCACAGTCAAAGCGGCTGTTGGGAGGGATGTCACACTGTGCTGGTGCTGCTCCAGGCTGGCCAGGGTGTTCCTGGGGTTCTGGCCTGCCAGCTGCTGGCTGGTGAGCTCGGGCAGCCTCTTCCAGTCCTTGGGAGAAGTCTCCCAGCTCTTGGGGGACCACTGAGAAGTCACATAGCAGGATGTGCCCCAAGAGGATGACTGCGGTCAAAGAGATGAAGGCACAGACTGCTACCAGCAGCCGGGAACAAGGAGGCCACAGCATAGCCATGGTGAATGTCTGCTCATCTGGGGCCGTGTGGGCAGCTCCTGGAGGCCTGCTGAGAGAGAGGACCGGCTGAGCAAGGTCAGTCAGAGACCTCAGGAAGATTCCACAGAAGTGCCTGGACCAGTGGCCAGTGGCACCCAGGGGACAGAAAAGCGAGCCAGGGGCCGTTCCCCCAAGGCACTGGCAAGGAACACTATAGGGAAAGGTTGGAGAAGCAGACACAGGATACTGCAGAAGGGGTGCTGCCAACAGGAAGCTATGGAGATTTTCCACTGTAGACAGGGTGGTGCAAACAAGGTGTTACACGATGCACAATGCAGAGAGGGGGTGCTGCAGAGATGGGGCGCTGCAGTACTGTACAGCCTGATAGAGGAGGGGGGAAAGGCAATGGGAAGAGATATGCCCCAAAGAGGGGACTGCTAACTTCTGAAAGTTAGAAGACTTATTTAGAAAGCATGGCAGAGGCAGTGTTGTATCTCAGCAGCAGAGTGAATGCTTAGCACACACGCAGCTCTGGGTTCAGTCTCCAACACCATTTAAAATAATCAGAATAAAAAGTACAGGAAGAGCAGGACTCTGTGGCCTATAACCCCAGCACTTGGGGATCACAAGAGGCCAGCCTGGGCTGTATAATGAGATCCTCAGAAAAGAGAAAAAAAAAAAAAAAAAAAGAAAAAAAAATACAGGAAGATCTCAGTGTGACAGATAACTGAAGTGAGCAAGCTCCGACAGCATGTGCTATGAGCCCCATGTCTCCAGGAAGGTGTGGCCCAGGCCATTAAATCTCAGCTGAAGAAATGTCAGCGGAACAGTGCCCTTGGTGGGGGTGGGAGGGGTTACTACCTTTCTGGTTCCTTTCCTGCTGTGAGGTACAGGAATACACCTTTGAGAAATCTTGGGCACTGCAGTGGGCCACACTCTAGGAATGGACATAACACAAACAAGAGAGGTCTTGATGGCTTTGCAGTGGGGAGCCCCGTGGCCCTCCCCATGGCACATAGGGATAAGCATGCTGAGGACATAAGGCTTAGAGTCTGGTGGTGAGATGAACAAGCCTGTTCTTTGGCTTATAACTGATTTTCCCAAGCACTGTATGAGGACCATGGTCTCAGCCCAGGCCCTCTAAAAAGTGGTAGGCACCAACATGAGACAGATATGCCAGGATTTTCTATAGAAATCTTTTATTGAAAGAAAGTAGGGCTAGGACAGGGAGGCTGGAAAAGCCACCACGTATCAGTCTGACCCGACAGGAAAGAGAAAGAAGTGGGTCAAGTCAAAATGTCCTAGCATTAAGGCCATGGCAGAGGCACAGAGGTCAAGGCACAGCTGGACATAGAGTTGTGGTCTTCCAGGAGCAGCCCAGGGACAGAAGCAGGGATGGATTTCAGAGGTGCAGTGAATGAGTCCTTTGGCCAACTTGGTGCTGTGTGACCCTCAGCCAGTAAACATGCACGCATTGGGGAAAGGTCACACAGTGGCAGGGGTGATACACAAGGCTGGCCATGTCACAGAAGGGCTGGCTGAGAACATTCCAACCAGCAATAGTGCTTGGAGGACACCAGGGATCATTTGTGAATCGGGGCTGGGAATAAAGTTTTTTCCCCACAACATCTGTGACATCAACTTGTGGGATGTTTTCCTTCTGCCAACCAATTCTTCACTTCTCCAGACATCAGATGGGCGTCCCACAACCCAACACAACTGTGACACTGACTCTCCAGCGTTAGCCTAGTCCCGGAGTAAAGGATTTTGACCCACAAGACCACACCACTTTAGTAGGTAGATGCAAGTTCCAGCACACTGGCAGTACTTCTGTTGACTGGCTATCAACTAGGGGGTTCCCATGAGGCCCATTCAGGCTCCATAACTCTCTGGAAGGCACTTTACTTACATTTACTGTTTCGTTTTCCTTTTAACAAAGACTATTACGCAGGAGCAGTCACATGGAAGAGATAGTATGTGGTTGAGTGTGGGTGGGCAGAGCTCCAGGACCATGACCTCCATGTTGTTCACTTATCCCTTCCTAGTTTTTTGTCCCCCTGGGAGGTATAAATGGGGGAGTCTATTATGTAGGTACTAATTAATGCAACTGGTGATGAACAAGATATCAAGCTTTTTCTAGGACTAGGTGGGTGGATGGGTGAGGCTGAAAGTCTGTCTTGGACTTTCTGCCCCCTGGAAGCTACCTGGGGGTCACCAGCTACCTCACTAGCACTTGAAAGACATCACTTTGGGGTTCCTAAGGCATTGGGGAGCTGTGTGCCAAGAAGCAAGCCAGAGACCAAATATTCACTTTGTTCTGTGCCATGGAGTTTCAGCTTGCCTGACACTCATGGGACCTTGTAGCTAGGATTCAGATTCAAGGGAACAACATACTCTGGGTACAAAGGGCCAGCCTGATAGCTCAGGGACTAAAGCGCCTGCTTAGGCAGAGCGCAGAGGCCACAGTTCGATCCCCAGTGTGCAGTGCTGGCCCTGCCCATAGGGACCCCTGAGAGGGCAATTGAGACCAGGTGTGGTGTAATCTCAGAACTTGGGAGGCTGAAAACAGGAGAATCACTACGAGTCTGATCTTGTAGTGAAACCCTGTAGACCCTGTGCTAAATACAAAGAAAGAAAGAAAGAAAGAAAGAAAGAAAGAAAGAAAGAAAGAAAGAAAGAAAGAAAGAAAGGAAGAAAGAAAGAAAAAAAGACTCCGGGTACAGTGCAGGGGGCCACAGTTGCAGTCCCCCACCCTGGCAGGATCTGGGCAGTTGCACCCTTGGGGAGCCCAGGGGCGGCTCAGGGAGCAATGTACTTCCCAGGAGGAAGATGGTCCTAGAAATAGGGTGCCCTGTGGGACGACGGTTCTTAGTTTTGCCCTCAGCTGAGAGAAATGGGGAAGGACTAAAAGGTCAAAATCGCGTTCTGGGAAGTGGCCAGACCCGCTGTCCTCCCCGGCGCTAGGCGCATTCAAACGCCAGCTTTCTGACACCCGGGACTAAAGTTTCTCAGCCTCCAGATGAGGCACAACACAGTCTTCCTCGTTGAGCATGGCGGAGATGGGCACGAATCCGGGTTTTGCAGCCCGTCCCGCTGCTGAAGTCACTGTCCCCGCTGCTCCGCACAAGCTCCCAATTAGGAAATCGCTGAGGAGAGCCGCCAGCCCAGCCCGCCCCGGGGGAGACCTGCGCCCGCCGGCCGGCTCCCGGGCCACTCACCTGCGAGGGCGCCAGCCAACAGCCGCCCACCTGTGCGTGCCGCTCACCTGCGCCAGCCGCCGCGCAGACCCCCTCCGGGTCCCGCGCGGTCACGTGGCCGGCCGGAGGGGCGGGACCGCGGTGTCACGCGGCCGCGCCCCAGCGCAGGCGCCGGAGGGGATGCTCACCCTGGGTCGCGCTGCGCCCCCTAGTGGCTATGGGCGAGGAGCTGCCCAACGCGGAGTGCGTGACGTGCTGTGGTTGCCAGTTCCTTCGGGACGCGAAGACAGGACACGACGCACGTGGGCAAACCTGGCTAGCATTCTCGCGGGCAGTGGGACTCGGCAAAGGTCGCCAGCTCGCCAGGCCGCGCCTTGGCCGCAGGAGCTGGCTCTGCAGGCCCAGCAGGGATGCAAGGAAAGGCTGGGGCTGGAGTCGGCCGGGGTCTGGAGGCAGTTTATGCTCCCTGCGTGATTTATACTTCCTCTGGAGGACCCAGGCCAGGCAGCGCGATGGCCAGCGACTGTGAAAACTTACAGGACGCGAGAATGTTTTCAGCAAGTGAGCTCAGATAAAGAGCACACTATCGGCTTCAGAGAGACCTTTGCGCAGGCCGGGAGATGGAGCTTCCTACCTACTTTGTAGTTCTATATTTCTGCAGTTTTAGAATAAATATGCCTTCCTGCCATATTGAAAAAGAAATATTTTATTCTGCTCCCGAGTTTGAAAGTGAAGTTCTTTTGTAGAGCAGTTTCCCTTTCACCTATGGAGAAGCCACAGGGTAATTGAGAAATAAACCACTGTGTGGGAGAAGAGAGGTTGGCAGGCCAAGGACAAGCCCCAGCATGCTGAGGTCCCGTTACAGCCTCCAGTAGCAGAGTACAGCCCAGTACTTGGTGTCCTGGGAACTCCTACGGTCCTGCACTGTGGGCAGTGGTGTGGGGAGGGCTGAGTGCCCTGAGGGAAGGGGATGGGGTGCCTGAATGGTGACTGGGGCCCTCAGCAAAGTGGTAGCAGTGAAGCGACCTCTAGTGAGCACCTGCCAGTCCCACCCTTGGCTTCCAAGGGACCTCCTCTTCCGCCAATGAGGCTGGCAATGGGGAACCACCACCCACTGTTTTTTACTTGGACAAGGGGGAATGTGAGATTTTGTATTCCCAGGCAATTTCCCTTGCTGATGGGAAGAGGACAGGCAGGATCATCCAGTGCTGCCAGAGATGCTGGGTTCTACTTGGGTTATACTAAATGGCTGAGAAATAATTCCTCTGGGGCTGTCCTGTCCCTTTCCTGTAAATGGTGTCCTTCCAGGGTCACACAGATTGAAAGCCCCTGGAGGTCCAGTGGTCTTTTTCTGGGCTGGATTCTGAAAGTGGAGGGCACCCCCAATATTGTCTAGGAGGGCCCCAGAGACTCCAGCTTGCTGGTGATCTTCTGGATGATGGGATGCAGAGCCTCCTGGAACTGGGGGTGCTCCTCTTGTACTCGGACCAAGATGGTGTTCAGCAGGGCCAGCCGCCCCTCCAGTCGCTTATGCTCCTGCAGCATGGACTTCTGGGAGCGGAACAGGAATGTGTACTTCCCGTCCACCACGGCCTGCAGGTGCTTGAGGCGAGTCTGTAGGGTCACAATCTCTGACAAGTTCTGCATAGGGAAGGGAGCCTTTGTCAGGATGTGTGAGTCAGAGGCATACCCACCAGCCCTTTGCCCCTGACAGCTCACCTGGGAGGGAAGAAAACTACACCTGGGAGAGGGAGGCAAAGAGTTTCCAGATCCCAGGGACCACCCTATTCCCATTGCCTGGAAGCCTTTTCCATCCATTGCAGAGAGACTTTTTTTTTTTTTTTTGTACTGTCTCAGTAACTATTATTTCCTTGTATTTGAATCCACATTTATTTGTTTGATTGTTTGTTTGTTTGTTTGTTTGTTTATTGCGGCACTAGAGATGGAATCCAGGTCCTTTGCACTGCACTACATCCACACACCCTCCCCTTTTATTTACAGACCAAGTCTTGCTGAGTTGCTAAATTGCCCAGGCTGAGCTTGAACTTAATGATCCTCCTGCCTTAGCCTCCAGAGCACTGGAATTATAGCTGTGTACTTCCATGCCTGGCTGGAGGGAGACATTTGTAATGTATGTCAAGACTGATGGGGCCGGAGAGATAGCTCAATAGAATAAGCACCTGCCTGGCAAGTGCAGGGTCCTGAGTTTAATCCCCAGTACCACAGGGGGAAAAAAAAAAAAAAAAACTGATGCGGGACATGCTCCTGTCTCTGCTGACCAGGCCTGAATCTCAGGAGCCACACACCTAAACCTGCCTCTTATACTCACACACAACCAGGCCCACATATATATATATATATATATATATATATATATATATATATACATATACATACATAGGGTGGTGGCTGCCCTCATCCACACACATTACTCTCCAGAAGAGCTGTGAACTTCAAGCAGCCTCCTGTGTGTGCCCTGGGCCCTTGGCCCCACACCCCTGGAGTCAGGGCATCCTATGGAATTCCAGGACATCTGTGACCTCCACCCCTCCACTGTCTCCCCTCTCCCCTCACACAAAAGTCCAAAGGCAGGACAGTGCTCCTATTGAAGCTGCCAGTTCTGCAGGACCCTCTCTGCCCTGCTCTCCTTTCTGCCTAGGGCCGCTTCTCCCTTGCCTCCTTCCAGTCCGTTGTCCTCTCAGTGTAGCCATGCCAGGCCACCACACTCAAATTTCATTCCCCCATCCAACCCTCACGCCCCAGCATGGTTTCTCTGCTTATTTTTTCCTCATCTGACACATCTTGCCTTTTTTCTTTATCAGGTGTGCTTACTATCTGTCTCTCTTCCCGAGGAGTTCAGACTTAACCATCCTGTAGTCCTAGCAGACCAGAACCTGGCCCCTAACTGGTAGCAATCGATATTTGCTGAGTGAAGGAATGAATTATAAGACCATAAAAACATAAACACCACTGGTACTGCCAGCAGCCTGGGAGACACTGGCTTCTCTTGGGTGTGTCTCGTCCTTCTACCCAGTGACCTCAGTTTGAGGAACCTCCTGGGACTCTCACCTGCCGCTTGAGGGTTGTGAGTTGTCTGATGCTGGTGTCAAGCACATCGGTGTCCACCTGCAGCCCGGACAGCTTCTCCCGCATCTCACTGAGGGAGCTGCTCAGCAGTTTTTGAGTTTCTTCCAGTTCCAGGATGGTCTTGTTGCACTGATCAGTGGCCTAGGAGAAGGACAGCACTTGCTGGGCCCCTGCACCCTGGCCACTTAGCAGACAGAGACAGGCTGAGTGCCCAACATGGCTTCTGAACATGCGCTGTACTGGGAACAGCTCAGCAGCCTTGAGCCAAGGTAGAGGACACACGTCAGGGAGGTGAGGGACAGGGTGTGCTGGTGGAGTGGCTCCCAGCAGGGTGGAGGCCCCCACAGAGCCTTGGGACACATGGTGCCTCAGGATGTCTGCAGCAGGGGATGGCAGGGATACAGCAGATGCCATCAGGGAAGCAAAACTATTGAGAAAGGAGGATTAGCTGTGATTGGCAGCTGATGCCAGGTCCAGAGAAAGAGGAAGATAGTGACCCTCCAGGCCAGGCAAGGGACACAGATGGGCAGGACAGGGAAAAAGCCCTGTTTGCATACAAAGGAGGGGCTTGTGCTGGGAGTAGCCTATGGGAACAGGAGGCCTTGGACAGTGCCTAATGGGGAGTAGGCAGGGAACATGAGGGGTCCTGGTGGGGGCACATAGGAGACCCCACGTGAGTGCCAGGGGGGTCTCTGGAACTGTGTTTCTCGATGTCCCCATGGCTACCACACTGCTGCTGTTGCCTTGAACTTCACCTTGCTGGGAGGTGTTCCTGAAGCTTCTGCTCTGGCAGACGTGGCCAGGCAGGCTTGGGAAGCCTTCCTGTGCACCCCTGGCCACACAGCTGGTCAGCAGAGTGGTGGGGGCCACCTGGGAAGCTTGAGCCCTGCTTCTGGACTGATGATGGCTAAGGGAGTGGCACCGGGGTAGCACTGGCCTGTCCCCTCCCAGGACAAAGTACATAGAACATGCTCAGTGGGCATAGCCTGGTAGACGACATGCAAGCTCTAGTGGTGCCCACTGCACCCCCAGCAGGCTGTCCCCCAGCTCCCGCTGAGAGACACACGCTTGTCCACACATTGTGTTTCCTGGAGGTAATTTTTCTTATATAAATGGCAAGCATGGCTGCCCCGGACCCCAGGTGAAGTGTGCTAGACTCCAAGACACACTTCCAGGGTCAGGCCCAGGACAGCACCAGACAAAAGGTACTCAGGAGACCCCTGCTGAGCACCGGTGATGTTGACAGCCACCACATGTCCACCCAGTAGGATCCAGCACACTGGTCATGGGGCCCCTTACAGAGGGAGGTCACAGCCTAGCAGATGCACTGGCTTCTGTCACCAGGGCAGGACAGATCAACTTGCCCAGTTTCAAAACTGGCCTCCACCATCCCCCCCTTCCCTGGGCATGTCTCCATCATAGTTGTGTTGTAGCAGCATGGAACTGCGGCCCATGGGAATGAAAAACAGAGAAGACTCAGCAATGGAGACTGGGTGGGTGGGAGCTAGAGTGGGACCACAGCCTGGAGTGGAGCCATGTGGTGGTGTGACAGGGGTCAGTGTCCTCAGGCCAGGCATGGAGGTATCATGATCACTTGCAAAGGGCCGAAGGACAGTAGTAGGGACATTATGATGTGTACCCGCAAGGACAGACATGGAACTAGATCAAGCCCATTTTTCCAGAATACTCCTTGGGTCATGGAGGCAGAAAAAAACCATGTAAGTCCCATGTTTTCTCACCACTGCTCACCTTCTGGGTTTCCTTGATTTTCCGCTGCAGCTCTATCTGCTGGTGGTGGAAATTAGTCCGGGTCAGGACCTTCTTGTCCATCTTGCTCTGCCCTTCAGCCTGGGCAAGGATGGCCTCTCTGCGGGCCACCACCATCTCCATGTCCCGGATCATCTTCTCCTGCTGCTTCAGCAGCTGCCCGTGCTTGACCTGGGGGAACAGGACAGAGGGACTGGTCCAGGACACCAGCTCTGCTGGAAGCTGCAGCCTCTCCTGCCACAGCTTGTCCCCTGGTGGCGCCATTCTCCACATGACCGGTGGGGTCGCTGGGAGAGCCTAGAGTGGTATGTGGGCAGCGTGCATTGGTGGGAATGAGCGCACATTCACAAAAAGAACTCAGGTAATAGCCAGGAATGGTGGCACACTGTCATGATTTGTGTCTAGTTGTCCCTCCAAAGCCTCATGCAGTCATGGGGCAGGGACTTCTACAGTGTGAGATTAATTCGTGATCCACTGAGTGGATCTGGGTGATCCACTGGATTATAGGTCTTAGTACTGCTGAGATTACGGATGTGAGTGCTACATCCAACCTGGGACTGACAGCCTGAATGTAATATAAGAGAGACACAGACAGACTCTCTCTCTCTGTCTCTGTCTCATCTCTCTCTCACCATTGTTGCCATTCTGCTGCCATGAACTGCTGCTCTCTACCATGTGCCCCTCTGCTTTGGAGCCAGCAGAGTATGGACCGAAGCCTCCAGTAACTGTGAGCTAAATAAACCTTTCCTTCCTTCATTTTTGGTGTCAGGTAGTTGTCCCAGCAATGAGAGAAGAGTAACTGAGACACACACACCTGTAATTCCAGCACTCTGCCAGCCTGAGGCAGGGGGCTGCAAGTTTGAGACCTGTCTCAAAATAAAAATAAAAAAGCGATAGGGATGTGGGTAGTGCACTGGCCTTCTATTCAGTACAGAACAGAACAAAACAACCTCAAGCCAGAGAGGGCTGCCAGAGAGAGAAGAAAGGGAGAGATAGGAGTATGCAGTGTGATCCAGGTGCATCCTGGGACAGCAAAAGGCCATCATGGACAGGACTGTGGAACCTGACTAGATTTGGTGGTTTGGGTAGTAGTGGTTATGACAAATGCACCAAGACAGTGACCCAGGGAAAGCTGGCTGAGGGGCTTGCAGGCTGCAGGCTGGGTTCTGTGAGATCACCTGCAGGCCCACGAGGGAACTTTCTGGAGTCACAGAAATATCCTAAGTCTTGATTATGGCTATGGCTACATGGCATGTGTATGTGTCATAGCCTATAGAATGGTATGTGTAAAATAAGCACACTATACTGGATGGAAGCTGTGACTCACCAGAGTTGAGGGAGAAGACAGAAAACAAACAAGGAAGAAAAAGTACTGAAAGAGATAACACTGACAGACTTTGGCAGAAACATAACCACAATCGTGCGATTTTTTTTCTCCCTTTGGATAAAGTAATCTGATGGCTCTGCTGCAGTCACCAGTTCACACTTTCACCCATACTTCTAGCAATCTAGTCTCTAGGAGAAAAAGAAAAGGATAAGGAAGGATATGGTTGTCCCTCCTCTGGACCAGGGACACTGCCCTGGGAGTCACCCCACTCATTCTTCTCAGGTTCACCTTCTTAGGACTCGGGCCAAGTTACAGCACCAGCAGTAGATGGGAAACTACAGACTGCTGCAGCCTGTAGGAGCCCAGGGGTAGACTCCCACCCATGTGTAGTCACATGTCCTCCAGACAGAGGCACATGTTTACAGAAATAAATCACATTGCAAGAATAAGACAACTTCCCTCAGTGATGTGTCCTAGGGAGCTACCATTGTATCTCCATCTCATCCTTGACTGAAATGTCCTTAGGTGACATATGACTGTATATGAGAGGTGATTGAACAATATGGTTGTGTTTACATTTTTTTAAATTGAAGAGGGAACGAGTCACACTGTCATTAAGGCCCTTTGAAATCTTGTCTTGCTTTGAGCACATTAGTCCCATCATCCTTACCACGTTTTGTTGTTGTTGTTGTTTTTTTTTTTTTTTTTTGTGAGACCAGGGTTCAAACTCATGACCTTGCACTTGCCAGGCAGGCACTTGTGCCACAGAGCTATCTTCCCAGCCCTATCCTTACCACTTTTTGAAGCAAGTGTGGAAGTCCTTTTTCTTTTTTTTTTTTTTTTTTTTTTTTGGCTTTTTGAAACAGGGTCTCACTGTGCAGTTCAGGCTGGCTTTGAGCTCACTTTTGTAGCCCAGGCTGGTCTCGAACTCGCAGCGATCCTCCTGCCTCAGCCTCCCAAGTGCTGGGATTACAGGCGTGTGCCACCACGCCCGGCAAAGTAATGCTATTTTTTTTTTTTTTTTTTTTGGTGGGACCAGGGTTCAAACTCACGACCTTGCACTTGTCAGGCAGGCACTTGTGCCACGGAGCTATCTCCCTGGCATAAACTACTGGTATGTGAATTCAGAATGTTTTTTATTTTATTTTATTTTATTATTTTTTTCTTGTTTCAGAACCTTTGTTTGTTTATTCAT